>LPNX010191617.1:0-15490 GCA_001517045.1 Pseudotsuga menziesii | reverse complement strand
AAAAATAGACATGCAACTAACAAGACAAAGCAACTCATAGAAAAATCATTGGCTCTCTAGCACACCGAAATGTTTTCCTAGTTCAGTGATATTCTCATGTGTTGGCAAAGCCCACCAACAAAGCTCTGTCAACAGGGGTTCCCACTCTGTCGATGCCTTTCAGCGTAATCTACCTAAGCACTGGCCCATCAATGTTTTACCCTACCCAGCAATGCCTGCGGAGCAGACAAGGTCTCACCTGAGGCGTTCAAGGGAGAGCTGTCAGAACCGAGTTTCCGACAATGGGAGAGGAGGATATGGGGATCTGACGGAGGGACACCATAACTTATGCAATCATCACATAGTATCACAATATCCCAACATTATTCATGGAACATCATTGCATCAAACAGTTATAGAACATAGATATCATCAACATAAAATCAACAGATCACATCGATATAGCAGAAAGAGACTGAAACACATCTATATTATGCCATTGTAACAAAACAGAGTCGTAGCATCATAGTAGATCTATAACAAAAGACAAGAATTGAGCCATACTCATCACATCATATTAATCTTGCACAAATGTACCGCATTACATAATTCTTCTCCAAAACCAGAGACTGCATACATCGAGAAGAAACCCGAATAAAATCACAGTTAAGACAGAAAATTCTCCATAAAACAAATCGCACTAGATCTTATCCCATACAATCGTGCATACAATCACATACAATCACATACAATCGCTCCCCATTTTTCCATCGATCTCCTCAAAATAGATCTATAAATAGGCTTAATCCTTTACATTTGGGGTCCACTATGAACTGAGTTCTAACCTCTACTGACCTATTGCAACAAAACTTGGTCAAAATATACATAAAATAATCAAAAAACGGTTATTCTTTCGCTTATCATGCCAATATTCCCTTGCATGGTACCATGTGAGCTTATGTATCTATCGTGACACTGTGTAACTCACTCACCCCAAACCCCTTTCCAACAGGCCCCCAACATAGTTTTGTGGCTCGCCCTCGAACCATGTCAAGTTGACAGGGTGTGTGACAAAGTCTTGTCCTTAAAATATTCAAATTGCTGCGCAATTTCCTGAACCTGAAGCTGAACTTTACTGGCGATACTCTGACAATTAGTAAAAGTTTGCTGGATGGGGTGCTCCTCACTAGCTTTGCTGTTGACCATTTGTCGATTCTCTTGAACGGCCTGGAGCGCGGCGATGGCCTTAACAACCAACTGGCCAGCGATTTCTTGGAATTCGTCAAGCTGGTCGCGGTGCTTTTGTTGGCATTCTTGTGCCCAGGCAGCATACTACTATATATCCTTCAGTTCTGTGGCACAGGTGATCTGCACCATCAACAGCATGGCCTTCAACGATGTCTTCAGGGTTATCAGTTGACCCTCTTCCTCTTGCACCTACGCAGTTAGTTGATCAAGTTGCTCATCCTGAACAATACTTTTCCAAAATTACATGGTCATGTCCATAACAGTTTTATCCTCTTGCTCCATGGTGCTGAACTAAGTTGTAATTTATTCAATGGAGGTCTTGCACTCTGTAACCTGCTCCAGTGGCATTATGGGTTGTACCTGGGCTTGAAGCAGCAAGTTATTGTCCTGAAGTCGAACCAGAGTTTGCCCCAACTGCTTGGAATTTTTGACTGGGGTGAGCCCTATTGTGTTGTCAAAAATGTTCTGGAAGGCATCAGAAATTGCCTGCTCAATTTCTCTACACTGGGCACACAGCTGCACCTGTTCAACAATCAGGCGGTCTTGCACCTTCTAAAGGTTGGTAATATCTTCAACATCTTTCTGCTGCAACTCAGCCTGTGTTGCCTTTAACTGGTTGATTTCTTGTAACTTCTCCTCTACCAATTGCACATGGACCTGGTGTAGCTCCTCTGCTTCCTTCTGCAGCTTCTCAGTGGTATTTTGAGACTTGACATAGCCCTCAGCCACATCTTTTTACCGTGCCGCCAACTCTAGTGCGGTGCCATGCTGCAACTCAACCAATGCTATAGCTGACAGTTTGTTCAGATCCAAAGTCATGCTCTGGATTGGGTGTAGCTATTGGTGAACTTCTTCATTGTTGGCGTCGATCACAGTCAGGGGAAATTGCATGTTCCTAGCCCGGGGCTCAGTGCCGATCGACGCGCTGTCCTACAACATAGGTCTTGCCGATTTTTGTTTCGAAATAATATAAAAAATGGACTCTAACCTATGTCTTACCACACCAAATTATTCATGGTTGGATTTTTGGATCACCGTAGTTGTAGCCATAGATGAATCCATGATGGCTTTAATAAGCTACTGCAGCTGGTATTCCATCCCCGATTTGGTACCACTTCCCACCTCGTACTCCTGACGCCATTTGGTGCAAGTCTCCTCCCGCATACCCTGTGTTGCATCTTCAGGATCTATTAATGACTCATTGTCGGAGTCATGGGTGCTCAATTTTTGTAGGGTAGGTTCTTAAGGGACATCCGGGGGTAGCTCCTTAGCTAACTCCTCTTGACTCTCCAGGATGCACCAGTCCCGTGGCCAATATTGAATAATAACATCCAAATATTCCGTGGTGAATTTATAAGGAAATGGTAACCACTGCTGATTAGGGTCCCGCTTGGCCTAAATATGAATGGAGTGGGTCCAATAGCAAACCGAAGGATCCACTGATACTTGGCCGCGACGTATGGAGAAGCTCTAGGAACAACGACGACGACAACCTGCAGTGCTTCCAAATAGATCCAGAAATGAATGGCATAGTCCATTTTTCGGCTGGGCTCTTCGACTCACCATAGGTTTTGATAGCAAGCACCCTGACAAACCATGATTTCTTCAACTGCCATTGGTTGGTAGTCTTCAGGTTCCATCCAAGCAACAAGAGTGATAAGAATCAATAGCCAACTATAAGAAAAGGGCCACCCGGTCTGAGAAACAAGCGCATCTTCAAGCAACTGATTCAAAAAAAATAAAGACCAATTCATTTGTACCCCCTCAGCACATTTCTAGGCATAGGTGACAACACCTGAATTGCATTGGACTGGTCGATTTCCACACACATCCTTGCTGGCCAGAATTCTTATCCCAATGTGCACCATCTGGGGGTTAATACCGTCAATGCAATAAGCGCGACCATACTGTTGTAAACCGAAGTGCTCCTTTAGCTGCTTCGCAATTTTCTTGTCCATATCTCTTCCATGAATATACTACTCCAGGTCCTCTCCAGCCTTTGGCAAACCATTAATACTTGCAATCAAGTCGACTATGACAGGGATCGACATATTGAGCCAAAGAATCCCTCCATTGAAACACGCCAATAATTGCTTCACACATGCATGTGCTTCAGTCAAATGACAAAAATGGGGCATAGTGATGAGCCCCAATAACCCATACTTATCTAACCCACTGGCCCATGGTTTCAAAATTCACTGAATGGGGCCACCAGGCACCGCAGGGATAGATTCATATGGCTTGTCCCGGATATCCTTAAGTAAGAGTAGGTCATGATCATCGAACTTGAGTTTGATCAATGCAAGGATGATATTGACTGAGCACGTCATCCCTTCTGGCAGCACTGACAACTTGGGTGGGTACTTCTAATTCTTCGACATCTACTGTGGCTTGGCAGCGCTAGAAACTGGTTTAACTACCTGCATTTATTACTTGATTTGACCACCCCATAGCCCTACAACTATCACATCTGGTCAACCGATTACCGCTAACAATTTTAACCTTGCAGAGCCTCTTCCCCAGGGCTTGCCCTGCTGTGCTGAACTAAAATATTCATCTCTCTCTCTTTTTTTTTTAACACCTCAAGTGGTGCACACCGCCGGCCCTGTTCTATACGGCTTCAAGCGACTCTCGTTAATGAGATTTGGCAACATTGCGCCATCTAATTGTTGTAACTGAACTACATCGCCAGATGTAATGGACTAAACAAGATAGGGACCTAACGAGTGCATTTGTAACTTACCTGGATGCTCGATGAACTTACTATCGTATAACAACACCAAATATCCTATCGCAAATTGTTTGTGCTTAATATGGTGATCATGCCATGCCTTATGTCGATCCTTTGCAACTTGTTGCTGGAAGCCTGTGATGAAACAGTCTTCTTCAAGATGACTCAATTGTGCATCTCTTCTAATGCCTTTGCATCATCCATTCCCATCGCCGCGGCAAGGTGCAAGCTGGGAACGATATAATCCATAGGCATGACTGCCTCTTGCCCATAAACCAACTTAAATGGTGTTTGACCTATTATTCATTTGCAAGTAGTGTGATAGGCCCATAGAACTGCAGGAATTTTTAAGTCCCAGTCATCGTGGTTATCGTGACATACCGGTTGACAAAGGGACTGCCCTGGTCACTCATTAGGATTCTAGGACACCCAAATCGCATCACAATGGTCTCAAAAATAAACCATGCTACTATCGTAGCAGTACAATCAACGACTGGTGCAACTTCCGCTCACCGATTCAGGTAGTCAGTTGCAGTAATAATATAGCGGGAGCTAGTGCGCTTACCTGGCGGATTGATAGGACCCACAAATTATACAACCCATTTATCAAACGGTTGCAGAGTCACCTGCAGCATTAGCAGCATCTCATCCCTCTGTGATGGTTTACCAACCTGTTGGAAGACATCACAGCTCCTTGCATAGTCTACAACATCATTATGCAACGTGGGCCACCATAGCCCAGCATGCAACACTTTTCATGCAGTAGTGCGGCCTCCATAATGACCTCCTGCGATCCCTGCATGTGATTTTTCTAGAATGGGACCCTGCTCATGTGGTAAGACACACCATTTTCAATATTTCATCCGGTCCAAGTTTTTATAATTGTCCAGCAATTAGTTGAAAATCGAAGGATTTTACGACTAGTTGCTTCTTTTGGCTAATCGACATGTCTACAGGGGTGACACCAGTAGACAAAAAATGAATAATTGGTGCATACTGATCATCTGTGACATCAACCTGGAACAATTGTGCATCTGGTAAGCCATCATCAACATTGGTTGGTTCTTCACCATTCACAACATGCGACAGATGATCCAGGCCAGCATTCAACCGTCCTGGCTTTACTACTATTTCAAAATCAAACTCTTGGAACAAAAGCAACCACCTACAGATTCTCCCCCCCTAGCATAGGATTATTGACTAGGTATTGTAAAGCAGAATGATCAGTGAACATCTTGAAATGTCCTCCCAACAAATAGTGCCTGAAATTTTGTAGAGCATAAACCATTTCTAGGCCTTCCCTTTCGTTCGTGGTATAATTTCGTTCAAGAAATGATAAATTTCTACTGGCATATGCTATTGGATGATCCAAGTCACCTTTTCCTGGTTGCACAAGAAAAACCCCCAGCACAGTAGAAGAAGCATCAACATGCACATGGAATTATTTATTCCAATCAGGAAAAACCAGTATTGGTGTAGAGGTCATCTTGGCCTTCAGGGTGTCGAAGCTTCCTTGACATTCTGGCCTCCATTCAAATGCATCATATTTCTTTAACAACTTTTCCATGGGAGCAATAATCATAGTGTATCCTCTGATAAACTTGTGCTAGTAGCCTGTATGTCCCAGTGTTTCCCGGAGCATCTTTACATTCGTTAGTGGTGGTAAACTGAGGATCAACGCAATCTTCGTCGGATCTACCAACAGACCTTCTTTGCATACTATGTGCCCAAGTAACATGCCAAAGGGTGCATAGAAAATACATTTTTTTGAATTCAATGCAATTTGATGCTATCTACACCATTCCAGTATCAATCACAAATTGTCCATATGGTATTTAACCAGGCCATAGATGGTCCAGTCATCCATATATACCTGTAGGAATTTTTGAATAAAATATTTAAATACAACGACAACTACGTGGGAGAATACAGTGGGTGCATTCTTCAGCCCAAATGGCATGACCTTATATTGGAAACAGCCCCACTCGGTGACAAACATAGTATTATGGTGATCCTCCTTCGCAATCCGGATCTGGTGGTATCTCGAAAATCCATCTGTGAAGGAATATACCTCTTGGTTGCCTACACCTTCCAGGACTTCATCTATAAAAGGGGTCGGGAACGGGTTGTGTACACATGCATCATTCAACTTTCTCAAATAAACACAAATGCAGATTTCACCAGTCTTCTTATATTGGACCACCATCGGGCTTATCCACTCTAATTCTTCTACAGGTTCAATGATCCCAGCATCAAGCATCCTATCGATCTCATCTTTCACGCGATCCTTGTATCGCGGGTTCAGTCTATACGGCCTCTGGTGAACTGGTTTTGCATATGGATTGAGTGGAACCTTCATTTCTCCCAAGTCACTGAGTATCCCCTTCATCTCTGAAAATTGTGTTGGGAAAAGGTCATGGAATCCATGCAATAGATCTGTGATTTTGGCCATTGTCTCTTCGCCCCAATAGTCTCCGACATTAGAAAATTTAGGATTCTCTACCGACCCAATGTTAACTTTCTGAATCCTCAGCAGCTAGTTCATCGAATTCGTCGGTACGTTGGGAGCTGTGACACCATGACTTTCTTGGGACTCTGGAATATTAACATTCCACAGCTCGTCATAATCTTTAGGTTCCCTAGACAAGTTGTAGCACGTCATCATGGATTGGATGGAGCAATTTGCATGTGGATCAACTGGGTATGAAACAAGGATGAATTTTAGTACTACATCACAGATAATGTGCAAAGTGTTACATACCTCGGGGTTGGTGTCCTAGAAGGTAAACGTCTGCACAAAGAAAACTGACAACTCCTCCTAAGTGGTAATGGTTCTGGGCAATTCTGCTGCCACATAACAGGATCTTGGCATCTCTTCTAGAGTATGAATAAAAGCATGAACCCACTCATCTCGGGGTCGCAATGTCCATAACATATGACACTCGATCAAATGACTGGCGGGGTGATTTCGTCCATCATATCTCCCAACATGATAGACCTCTACATTTCCAAAGTGGACCATCATCAATCTGAGGCACTGCTCCTAGTCATGGATCGTCCATTTGTGTGTCACCCACCATCGAGCCGAAATAGCCTTTAGTGCTACATCAAGAGCTAATATCCTTTGTGGTTCAAACACTTTTTCTTCAAATTATTGAAAGAACTCAGATAGTCCTGACAATCCTTCATAAATAGGAAACTTGACAGTCTCAGTTGCAACTTGTTGGAGAGACTGTGTAATCAACCCACATTTTCTGAATGATACCTCATGCAACCAATTCTGCTAATTTTTGAGAGCATCATCAGAAACAAAGGATGTGGAACTTGCACTTTGCCATCCAATTTCACCATAAACAGTAGGATGGATATAGTCCTCAGAGATGTTATAAGCATGATCCCAACTTCTCCTGACTTCATCCTTTATAGGTTCGATATATCACCGTCCTTCCTGAGGATCCATAGGAGAAATGACCCTAACATATTGGTTTTCAAATGTCATAACATGTTTTTTGAAGTTGATAACTACCATGCTATCATTATCCCATCCAATTCCTAGCAACAAAGGATAGGAACCACCATCTCCTACAACTTCTATCATGTCAAAGTCAACACGTGTTTTCATACCTTCAATGTCGACAACCAAGTTTGAAACATGACCAATAGGCTGAACCTTCGCCTGGTTTGATAAACATAGTTGTATCGATGACCATCCCAATGTTGGATTTCCCATCAATTGCGAGGTTTGCTTCATCAGGATGTTTACATTTGATCCAAGGTCCAAAATGACCGAGTCAACGTCATAATATCCAATCTGGATATTCATCCTCATCTCCTTGCCGATCTTCCTTTTTTGCAAGGAATTCACAGTAGAATCCTTCAGTGTCTTATCCAGGAGGTGCAATAATGTCTCAAGCTCGACAAGGGCATTTGAGTCCCTCACCAGGAATAAACAACTCTCAAAGAACTTGAGCAGGGTACCATACTGCAGTGATGGTCCTGCTTCTATGAAGGGGTCGAAATCAGAAGGCATATCAATAACTGGTAACTTACCCAAATAGTCACAACAATGAGGTATTTCTAGGGTATGAGAGAATGGATGGCTTGATATTCTTCTTGATGTTACTGATATGGAATGTCTTGTTATGTATTTGACTTTTCCAACTATGGATCTATGGCTTAATGTTCAAACATGATCTTGTGATTGACATGTGGCCTTCATGTACTATGTGTATGGAATGGAATTTTGGTTTTTTATTTAGAGAAGGATAGGGTACTATTTCATTTCCTACAAATAATATGGGGGATGGGTTTATGGATTCTATGTCCATTTTGAATGCTTTCCCCTTTCTTTCACTAAATTGTATTTCTTTATTTTCTATTATTTCCTCTTCAAGTATGATAACCTAAGAGACCCTCTAGTAATTAGGACACTACCTGATGTAACTTCTCTATATGCTTGTCCCTTTTTCAACTGAATCTCTTTGACCTGTGTGATTTCCTCATCTTCATCTAGTGCTTGTCGCATCTCTGTAGGCCACTACACAATTATATTTTGAATGTATGCCTCTCTAACACAAAAATATATTTGCATGAAATTTGAGGATAATATTATTTAAATTAAATTCAAAAGAAATAAACACGTCATATTTATCTACAAGATTCCATAGAATTTAGTAGGATTCAATGGTCTCTTATATCATCTAGGTGTACCGGTGTTGAAAGTGTAGATTGGTGTCTATCCATGTGTCCTTATTAGTGCTAAATTGTTGTTTGTTGAACTTCAATGTTGCGAATGAATTCATGCTTCAGTGCCATAAGGTCTCTCTATGGATCCTTCCACACTATCATTATAAACAAAAGGAGAACCCAACTATACTAAAACTATTTACCACATTCTTAGGATTCTAAACAATCATGGATGCACTCATTTTATGGATATAAATCCCAATACATCCTAATTCCTTGCATGAAATTATATACCACATGGATAATCCCTTATGGCAATCCATCCTTCCTATATTGTTGAATTAATTTCCAAGATTGAAACTCAGTGGAAAAAGTTACCTATGATCATCAATGGCTAAAAAGACTACATGTCATGACCCTCTATGCACACCATACTTATAATAAATTACCTCTTTAAGAATAATCATGGCCATGATATCCTAACCTACATATTTACCTATTCGAGGGAGGATTATATATTGTGTATAGTATAAAATTACACTGGGTAAGTATAATCCAACTGCAAATATCCACAATGTAGTCAGATTAATAAAACTCTTATGCAACTAGAAATTACTAGACTTCAATTAAATTAGGGTACGCCTGATAGAAACATTATACCATATTGGTACATCCTCGTCACCCAATCCTTTGACACCACCATTTTTTTCTATCTAGTGATATTCTTAATTATCCATATTGATGGAACTGGAGTTATGGGAAATTGGTTTGATTATGTATATTGTAATCCAAGTATTTTAGGCTTGAAACATTCCCCAACAGAGGTTATCTCATATGGAACATGTCATGGATATCAACTATAGGAATCTACGCCTCCTTGACTATTTTGGACTTCAACCTAGCTCTTGTATTAAACAATGTCAACATATCTCTCTACATTCTTAGATCTGTTATATTTTTAACATTAAGATAGCATTATGTTAGGATATTTAACTGAGAGAATAACAAGCACATCAATCAAACACAAGAGACAATGAACACAGTGTTTTTCCTTGAGGAAACCATAAATGGAGAAAACCCCACAACTTCCTCAGAGATAGAATCAGCACCAAAAGTAAAAACCCCAAAACATTAAGATGATCTCCCAACAGCAGTAACCTCTTTCTTCCTAGCCCCAGTGCCTTCTTCTTCCTCAGTTATGTGCTAAAACTAAGTGCAAGTGAGTGTGTTATAAATAGAGAGGCTAGCTCTCTATTTATACTAATTCTTGACTTGACAAAACCCTACTAGGGCCGACTTCACTAGGTGATTCTAACAACCCTAGTGCCCTGAAACTGTGGGGACTTTAATCCTTAACCAATAGGAGGGTTACCCATAATGAATTGACATGACTTGTTTACATTATAGAAACTCTCGATCGGAACATCGGGGCATGACATGACTCAATTACATTATAGAAACATCCTGGAATAAACATTGAGGTACAATACATAAGATACATAAGTGAATACATTCTGAAGTTACAATTACATCAACACTCCCTCTTAACTAGGAATGTATTCTCTCGACACAATTTATCAGCACAAGTCTTCTTCTCTATATCATCTGGATCATCCTCAAGTTCTCGTCATCTTCAATTCATCTTCATCTGGATCTGGATCATCACTGGAACATCATCACTGGATTTGGATCATCACTCGATCTGGATCATCACTGGATCATCACGGGTGCTATCTCATGATTCTTCTTGTCACGGGAATTTCTATAGATCCAACCCTTTTTCATGCTGGGTGTAGGCCTAGCCTCCATGTAGGTCTTTCTTAGTGCTTATATCTGACCCTAAGTCAGAATGGCCCATCTAGTACTTACATCTAACCTTGACTCGTTAGAAAGGCACACCCAGCACTCACATATGACCATGAGAGGAACTTAATCCCCTCACCATGTCAGAATGGCCTAGTCCTTACATCTGACCATGGAAGGAACCTCATCCTCTCACCATGTCAGAATGGCCCAGCCCTTACATCTGACCTACTTGTCAGAATGGCCCAGCCATTACATCTGACCTACTCATCAGAATGGCCCAGCCCTTACATCTGACCTACTCGTCAGAATGGCCCAGCATTCATATCTGATCATGTGAGAACACATCCCACAATCACATCAGAATGGCCCTCAGTCCCAGACTGAGCTTTCCTGGTAACTGACTAGGTACCTCCATTCTCCCAGAGAATGGCATCATCCCTTATATCTGATCAAGTGGGAACCAATCCCTCAATCACATCAGAATGTCCATGTACTCACATCTAATCATGTTAGCCTACATCTTACAGTCGTATCAGAAAGGCCCTTGGTCCTAGACCAAGTATTCCTGGTAACTGACTAGGAACCTCCATTCCAAGAATGGCAATAGCCCTTATATCTGATCTTGTAGGAACCAATCCTACAGTCATATCAGAATGGCTCAGCACTCATATTTGACATGGAAGGAACCAATCCTCTCACGATGATAGAATGGATCAGCCCTTACATTTGACCATGGAAGGAACCAATCCTCTCATCATGTCAGAATGGCTCAAGGACTCATCACTTCCCCTTGGACGGAACCTCGATCTGGAGAACACCAAGCTTCTCCTTGAAGTACTCAAAATTCACTCTTCCTAATGGCTTTGTCAACACATGAGCTATCTGTTAGTCCGTCGCAACATACTGGATCTTCACTGCTCCCCTATGCACCATATCCCTGATATAGTGATACTTGATATCGATATGCTTTGACTCTTCATGGAACATCGGGTTCTTTGACAACTTCACAAAACTTTGGTTGTCACAATATATACAAGTAGCATCCAACTGGAGATCAAATAAATCAGACAGTAGCTTCCTGATCCATAGTACCTCACAGCTAGCTGAACAAGCTGTGACATACTCTGCTTCAACTATACTCAGTGCCACACAAGATTGCTTCCTGCTAAACCAAGAGATCACACCTGATCCCATACTGAAGCAACACCCTAAAGTGCTCTTCCTATCGATGGCACTACCTATCCAATCTGGATCAACATAAACCTCCAAGTTAATCTTTTGAATCACCTCATACTTGAGCCCATAATCAACTATACCCCACAGGTACCTCAAAATATGTTTTGCAGCAATCAAGTGAACATGTCTCGGATCTGTCAAGAACTGGCTCAAGGTGTTCACAGCAAATCAAATATCTGGTCTCATGTTTGTTAGGTACATCAAGGACCCAATCATCTGACGATACATCGTAGCATCAATCGCTTCTGATGAAGCATCGCTCAATAGCTTCAGGTTCGATTCCATCGGTGTGGTCATGGCCTTGCAGTCCATCATCCCAAATATCTTCAAGATATGTACCATATATTTCCCTTGTCCTAGGGAAATTCCATATTAATTTTGCCACACCTTCATGCCTAGAAAATAATGCATCATACCCAAGTCCTTCATTTCGAACTCGGCAGAAAGATTCCTCTTCATATCATCAATCAACCCATCCATACCTGTTACAAACAAATCATCTACATACAGTAGGAGCATCACTGGGTTACCATATTTAACCTTGTAGTAAAGGATGGAATCCGCTTTACTCTTAGTAAAGCCCAAACTAGATAGAAATCTATCAATTATTTCGTACCATGTCTTGGGTTCCTATTTCAAACCGTACAGGACTTTCTTCAATCTACACACATGAGACTCCTTGTCATGTGTCTCAAAACCGAGTGGCTGCTCCACATACACTTCCTCTTCTACTACACAATTCAAGAAAGCAGTCTTGACATCCATTTGGTGTATCTTCCACTTCATCACTGCAGCCAAAGCAAGTACTGATCTGATGGAAGTGTATATGGCTACAGGTGCAAAATTTTCTTCATAATCTATTCCTTCTTTTTGGGAGAAGACACGAGCAACAAATCTTGACTTATATTTTTCTATGCTACCATCTGCAGCATGCTTACTCTTGTAGATCCATTTGGAAGTTACAACCGACTTCCCTTCTGGTCTTGGGACAACATCCCAAACATCATTCTTCATGATCGATTGATACTCTTTGATCATAGCATCCTTCCATTCTTTCGATTCTACCACTTCTTCATAGTTGGAAGGTTCTTTATCGATGAAATCACATAATAAAGCTACATATCTGGAGTAGGATCTAGTCCTCTTTCTTTCTTTATGATTCTCTTCTGGAGCCCCATATCTTTCTGCCCCTTGGATAGCTTCTCGTACCCAAGCAGGTTTCCTGTTATGAGGATTCTTCTCCTGAGGTGGATCTACAGATTCTTGAGGTTCTTCAAATTCTCGATCTTCTTCTTGAGTTTCTTCATTCATGGTTGTATCATGAATTCTGGGTGCTTCTGCTTCTTCAGGTTCTTCAGCGGGTCTCTTTCTGGATTTGTTAAGCTGATTCTTCATCAAATATCACATCCCTGTTGATGTCGATCTTCTTGAATCCTAGGAAGTATATTCTGTGAGCCTTCGAGCATTCAAAGTATCCCACAAATATACCCTTCTTTCCTGAAGGATCTAATTTTGTCCTCTTCTCTTTTGGAATGTGTATGTATACTGGACAGTCGAATATTCTGAGATGGTTGACTTCTGGTTTCTTGCCGGAAAATACTTCTTCAGGTGTCTTGTTCTCGAGCACTCTATGTGGAGTACGTTTCTGTACATACACCGCTGTTCTGGAAGCTTCTGCCCATAGATGCATAGGAATATCTTGATCATGAAGCATTGCTCTTGCAGCTTCCATGATAGTTCTATTCTTCCTCTCTACAATCCCATTATTTTGTAGATTATATGGGGTGGACAACTCCCTCTTAATCCCTGAGTCTTTGCATAACTCTTTGAATTCATTTGATGTTAATTCTCTGCCATTATCTAATCGAAAGGTCTTGATCTTCTTTTCTGTGTGATTCTCAGTCAAGGCTTTGAAATCCTTGAACTTGCTGAAAACTTCATCTTTGTTCTTCATGAAGTAAATCCATGTCTTCCTAGAAAAATCATCAATGAAAGAAACATAGTATACATACTCGCTTAGTGAGCTTGATGACATTGGTCCACATACATCGGAGTGGCTGATTTCCAATATTCCTTTTGCCTTGCTCTCACTACTTGGAAATGTCTTCTTTGTATTCTTTCCTTTCGCACATCGTTTGCAGACTCCATCATGTTTTGCTTGAATTTATGGAAGACCTTCAATAGCTTTGTTTGCAAGTGGTAGTGCTCTATAATGTACATGTGCAAGCCTTCTATTCCAAAGTTCATTTGGCTCTACTGTGTCATGGACCAAGGCTTGTTCTGGATGGCCCTTCAATTTGTATAGACCTCCTTCTTGTTCCCCAGTCACTACTACATCATTAATAGTCTTCCCCTTTGGCCACATGATAACTTGGCCATCTATAAATGCAACCCTCATGCCTTTTTCATCTAATGTAGATATGGAGAGAAGGTTCTTCTTTAGTCCTGGGACAAACAATACTTCCTTCATTGTCATAGACTTTCCAGAGTCTATTTTATAGGAGGATTCCCCACTACCTTTTATTGGATACTGGTAGTCATCTCCAAGTTTCACCTTGTGTGGTGATTCATGTTCTGATAGTTTCACAAAGGACTCTTTGAATCCCGTCATATGTTTGTAAGACCCACTGTCTATAATTCAATCATTGCTTCCATATGTGATGTTTCTCATGAGAGCGGAAATCAAAACATATTCTTCATCACTTGAGGAATCATCACTTTCTTGCTTGTTTCTCTTTGAGGAAGGTTCATCATCTTCTGCAGCATGAGCATGATGTTTTATCTTGTTGTTTTTATTCTTGTGAGAGTTTCTTTTGTTTCTAGGACAATCTCTGGCAAAGTGCCCTATTTCATCACAAGTATAACATCTGAGTTGAGATTTCTTGTAGGAACAATGCTTACCTTTAGAATGATGATGATGATGATGGTCCCTTCTGGGTTTCTTGGATTGAACTGTGAGAGCTTGATATTCACTTCCCATCTTTTCTTCTCAAGCTGCTATCTGAGCTTCTTCTTATGAGAATTCTTCCCAATGTCTGCTAAACTTGACTAACTTCTTTCTGGAACAGATTCCTTAAATAAAGGAGTCCCATGATCTAGGGAGACCATTCAAGGTGGTCATTACAATCTCTGCATTTTCCACTTCTTCATCTACTACTTCTAGATGTTCCTTGATCTCAGAGACTCTTGTGAAGTAAGACTGGATGGTCTCTACATTCTGAATCTTCACATTCTCTGCATTCTGAATCTTCACATTCTTCAAGTGGTTCCTCAAAGTCATTTTCCTGTTTATGTTCTTTCCTTCAAACAATTTGGTTAGGGCATCAAACTTAGCTTTAGGTGTCTTTAGGGAGGACACCTATGGTATGAGGTGATCCTTTATTGAATCAGCAATAATCCTCTTTGCCAAAACCAACTTCTTCTTATGTAAGGCCTTAGCCTCATCTCCCTATGGAACTGGAACCTCCTCATTGATATAGGAGTCCAACTCATTTTCTTCCAGGACCAGGGAGATCCTATAATTCCAGGCTCGGAAGTTATAAGCTCCCTCAAGCTTTTCATCAAGATTGGTATGATGATACATCTTAATTGAGAACCTCAAATGGAAATACAAAAGATTTAGATCTTACCAGGTCAAGATGTTGAATCTAGATTTGGAGCTGAAATTCTGCAGTGTGGTTCAGGAGCAGATTATGGTTTGGCTTTTCTGGAGTTCTGTCCAACCAAATGCTTTGATCTTGATCTCTAAACTTTTATTTTGAGGAGGATATCAATCCAGGCCTGGGCTCAATGAAAAATTCCACT
>LPNX010191609.1:15964-102094 GCA_001517045.1 Pseudotsuga menziesii | reverse complement strand
TTGAAAGAGAGAGAGAGAGAGAGAGAGAGAGAGAGAGAGAGAGAGGCCATGGAGATATATGGGGGGTTATAAGTAGAGAGAGATAAAGATATTGGGGGTAAAAGGAGAGGAGTAGGGAGTTTGGGTAAGGAGAGAGAGAGAGAGAGAGGCGTCATAGGGATCGTGGGATAATGAGTGGTTGGGTTGGGATTAGAGAGAGAGAGAGAGAAATGATGGGGGGTCATTAATGGTAGGGAGGAGGTGTATAATGAGGATACGGGGAGAGAAATGGATAAGGATGAGGAGTGTTAGAGGTACACGAAGAGAGAGAAAAAAATGGAGGATGGGGTTAAGAGAGAGAGGAAAGGATAGGGGTAGGGGGAGTAGGAGGGTGGATTAGGAAGAGAAATGTGGGTGGTTATAAGTAGAGAGATGTGTGTCAGAGAGAGATATGAGGGGGATTGGGGTAGAGAAAAAGATAAAGATCAAGGAGGGTGTGGGGAGGAGGAAGGAAGTTACACACAGAGAGATTGGGTGGTGTTAGGGAGTAGTGGGGGGGATGGGGGTGTGGGAGTTTAGGGTAGGTGTAGGTGTAAAGGGTTGAGAGGGAAGGGGGGTGAGTAGTGGGGTGTTTGGGTAGGGATAAATGGAGGTGGAATGTATAGGGTTATGAGATGTTGGGGGCTGGTGTGAGAGAGAGAGATGAGTAGTGGGGAGTTGGGTAGGGAGAAAGAGAGGTGGTAGACATAGGGTGAATGGGGGTGGTGTGTGTGTGTGTGTGTGTGTGTGTGTGTGTGTGAGAGAGAGAGAGAGAGAGAGAGAGAGAGAGGGAGAGTCAATGGGGTGATTAAGGGTATGTGGAGGAGGGGTTTTTGGGAGAGAAAGGAATAAATATGAGAGTTTTAGGGGTTTGGGGAGTAAGAAAATTAGAGACAAAGGGGGTATACTTGATGAATGTGTGGGTGTGAGTCATGGAGAGAGAGAGAGAGAGAGTGGGGGAGGGTTTAGTTAGAGAAAGGGGGGGTTATTGGTAAAATTAGTAGGACGAGGGTTGAGGATATAATTGGGTTATGAATAGAGAGATAGAGGTGAGGATTATGGAGAGAGAGGTTAGGGGTAGAGAGAGAGAGGATAGGGTTACAGAGAGAGAACAATGAGTGATTATGGGTAGGGGTAAGAGTGGGGTTAGGGTAGATATGTATATAGAGATCAAGGAGTTTTGGGGTTTGGAGAGGAGGATGGTATTTAGAGAGAGAGAGAGAGAGAGAGAGGATATTTAGTGGTATTTGGATGGGAATTATAAGAGATAGTGAGAGAGAGAGGGGGGTAAGGGTTGCTGGAGAGAGAGAGAGAGAGAGAGAGAGAGACTTTGGTCTTAGGTTTCATAATAGTTATAGTCACAAGTGGTTAAGGGAGGGGGAGTAGGAGAGAGGGGGGGTTATAGGTGTATAAGAGAGGGGGGGTTTAGAGAGAGAGAGGAGAGTTAGGAATATAGATAGATGGGTATAGGTGTTATAGGTGTTATAGGGGAGAGAGAGAGAGAGAGAGAGAGAGAGAGAGATCGATGCTATGGTGTTGGGGTAGTGAGAGACAGAGAGATAGAGCAGGAGGTGATTACAGGTAGAGGGGAGAATGCGTTGGGGGAGAGAAATTGAAAGAGATCAACAGGGTTAGGGGTTAGTGAGTGAAAAAGGGGTGTTTATTATGTGTAGGTTGAGTAGGGAAAAGAGAGAGTGAGTGAGGGGTAAGAGTAGGGTGGTCAGTGTCTGTGTGTGGGAGAGAGAAAGATAGGGTGGGGTGATTAGTGCTAGTGAGGAAGGGAGATGGGGGAGAGAAAGAGATAAATATTAAGGAGGTCAGGGGTTTGTGTGGGAGGAGGGAAATGAGAGAGAAGAAGGGGTATATGAGTGAGAGAGATAGCAAGAGATGAGAGTGTATTTACTTTTGAGGGGAGAGGGATTATAAGAGATAAATAAACGAGGGGTAAGTGTGAGGGGGAGAGAGAGAGAGAGAGAGAGGTATGGTGAGGGAGGTGTAGGGGTAGAGCGATAAACAAGGTGGGTGTTAGGGAGTTGGTGGAGAGAGAAATTGGTTGGGGTTAGGGGAAGGTGGAGGAGTAAGGGTGAGAGAGAATTGAAGAGGGTGTTAGAAAGGGTTTGAGGGAGGAGAGGAGAGAGAGGGAGGACAAGGGTTAATTGTAGGAATGGGAGTTGAGGGATTTTAGAGAGTAGGGAGATAAAGAGAGAGGGGTGATTGTTATGGGTAGGATGAATAGAGAGAGAGAGATAGGTTATCAGGGGTAAGGTTGAGGAGGGGTATTATGGGAGAGAAACAAATAAAGGTTAAAAGGGTTAGGAATTTGGTGAGTAGTAGCATAATTAAAGACAAGGGGTGTATAGTTAAGAGTTATAGGGTTCTAGTCTTAAGTTTTGTAATAGTTATCGTGACAAGTGGTTAAGGGTCGGGGAGTATGAGAGAGAGAGAGAGAGAGAGAGAGAGAGAGAGAGAGAGAGAGAGAGATTCATGGGGGTTTAGTTGTAGGTGTAGGAGAGATAAATAAGTGGGGGTTAGGGATAGTAGGAGCACTAGGGAAGAGAGGGAATGAGAGAGAGTTTTAGAAAGGATTAAGGCAAGGAGGGGAAAGAGGAAGGAGGGGGGATAGTGTTAGAGGTGGAAGTTGGGGTGTGAGTGTCTAAGAGGGAGAGAAAGTGGGTTGGAATTAGTTAGTGGGAGAGAGAGATAGGGATAAGTGTTATGGGTAAGTTCAAGAGTAGCCGAGAGAGAGAGAGAGAGAGAGAGAGAGAGAGAGAGAGAGTAGGGGGTGGTTAGGGAGTATGGGGAGGAGGGGGTTTGGGGATATATTGAGAAAGAGATCAGGATGGGTTTGGGATGTATAGGGAAGTTAGATAAAATATGCCTATTGTTGAGGAGTTTGGGGGGTTATATTTAGGTAGGAGAGAGAGGGGGCATGGGGTTTGGATAAAAAGAGGAGGTTAGGGTAGAGGGAGAATGAGGGGAAGTAGAGAGAGAGAGTGGGGGCGAAGTTATAAGTAGATAGAGGTTAGGGGTAAAGAGAAAGGGAGAGAGATGAGGAGGTGATTATGGATAAGGGGAGGAGTGGTTTTGGGGTAGAGAAATAGATAAAGATCAAGGATTTTATGGGTGTGGCGAGGAGGAGGGAATTAGTAGAGAGAGAGAGGGGGGTGAGGGTGTTATTAGAGGAAATCGAGAGGAGGGGTTTAGTATAAGAGGTGGTAGCAGGGAGTGAGTGTGTGTGTGTGTGTGAGTGAGAGAGAGAGAGTGATTAGGGTTCTTACAAACTAGGAGAGTGAGAGGGGTGGGAGATATGGGTAGGTGTAGGAGTAAATGGGTAGAGAGAGAGAGAGAGAGAGAGAGAGAGAGATGTGAGTAGTGGGGATTTGGGGTAGGGAGTAAGAGAGGTGGTATGGATAGGGTTATGAGTTGTGGGGGGTTGGAGAGAGAGAGAGAGAGGAGAAGGAGGAGAAGGAGGGAATTTGTAGAGAGATCGAGAGAGGGGGGAGGTGGATTATTAAACAAAGTAAGGATAAGGGGTGGTAGTAGGTGTGTGTGTGTGTGTGTTTGTGCATGTGTGCACGAGAGAGAGAGAGAGAGAGAGAATTCTGAATGAGGTGATTAAGGGTAGGGGGAGAGAAAGGCAAAAGGATGAGTAGTGTTAGGTGTAAGGGGAGAGAAAGGGGGGATGGGGTTGAGGGAGAGAGGGGAGGCTAAGGATATCAGGAGTAGAAGGGGGTTTAGGAAGAGATATATGGGTGTTTATGAGTTGAGAGGATAATACCAATGGGGTGATTAAGGATAGGGGGAGGAGGGGGGTATGAGGAGAGAAAGTGATAAATTTAAGGAGTGTTAGGGGTTTGGGTTAGAGTAGGGAAGTTAGAGACAAAGGGGCTATACTTGATGAATGTGTGGGTTTGGGGAATGGAGAGATAGAGAGATAGAGAGAGAGCGGGGGGTTAAGGAGAGAACTGGGTTATGAATAAAGAGATACAGGTTAGGTTTAGAGAGAGAGAGAGAGAGAGAGAGGGATGAGCAAGTGATTATGGGTAGGGGTAAGTGTGGGGTTGGGGTAGATATGTGTATAAATATCAATTAGTTTTGGGGTTTGGAGAGGAGGATGGTTGAGAGAGAGAGAGAGAGAGAGAGAGAGAGAGAGAGAGAGAGAATATTTTGTGGTAGGGGGGATGTTGATTATAAGAGATAGAGAGAGGGGATAAGGGTTGTTGGAGAGCAAGAGAGAGGGGGGTTAGGAATAGACAGAGGGGGGGTCAAGAATAGAGAGAGGGGAGTGGGTGTTATGAGAGAGAGAGAAAAGGGTCAGTGCTATGCTGTCTGGATATAAAGAGAGAGAGAAATGGAGGGGGTGTGATTAGGGGTAGAGGGGAGGATGAGTTAGGGGAGAGAAAGAGTAAAAGATCAATAGGGTTATGAGTCTGGGGAAGAGTTAGGAAGTTATAGGGAAGGAAATTATTGATGAGGAGTAGGGAAGTTGGGAGTAGGGGGAGGAGGGCAAAGGGTATGGGGAGTAGGAGGGGTAGGTGTACTAGTAGGAGGTTAAGAGAGAGAGAGAGAGAGAGAGAGAGAGAGAGAGAGGGTGATTATGGGTAATGGAGAGGTCTTGGGATATAGTTAAGAAGTGGGGGATGTGGAGAGAGAGAGAGAGATGGGGGTGGTTAGGTATTGGAGTAGGGGAAAGAGAAAATGTTGGAAGCTTAGGGAGAGAGATGGGGTTAAGTGTAGAGAGAGAGGAGAGAGGGTAGGTGTTATGGGCTTCTGGAAAAAAGAAAAGGATGTGGGTTATGGGTAATAGAAGGAATATGAGAGAGAGAGAGAGAGAGAGAGAGAGAGAGTTAAAGAGGATCTTAGTAAGGGTTATTGGAAGGAGGTGAGATAGGGAGGAGAGGGGCTAGCGGTAGGGTGGGAAAAGGGGAGTGAGTGTGTGTCTGAGATAGAGGGTGTGAGGATTCATTTAGAAGTAGGAGGATAGAATTAAGGGTGCGGTTTATGGAGAGGTTGAGGAGTATGGGTTTGAGAGAGGGAGGGGTTGTTAGTTCTGGGAGTAAGAGAGAGAGAGAGTAGAGGAATTAGGGAGATAGAGGGATGTTATTAGTAGAGAGAGAGGGGGACTATGTTATGGGGCTATGGAAGAAAGAAATTGGTGGGGGTTATGGGTAGTAGAAGGAATAGGGGAGAGAGAACAAGTGAGCATTTTAGTAAGGGTTAGGGGGAGGAAGGGAGAGAAGGAAGAGGTGGTGTTAGTTATAGGGTTGTGAGTAGAGGGTTGAATGTGTGTCAAAGAGAGAGAGAGAGAGAGAGAGAGAGAGAGAGAGCATGGGGTGTTAGAGAGTACTAGGAGAGATAAAAGGGTGGAGTTTGTGGGTAGGTTGAAGAATAGGGTGTTGAGAGAGAGAGAGAACCCAGTGCAGGGTGATTAGGGTTAGGGGAAGGAAAGAGAAATAGATCATGAGGGTTAGTAGTTTTGGGGAAGTAGGTAAGTTAGAAGGAAGTGGGTATAGTTGGGTAGTAGTGGGATCTGAAGAGAGAGAGAGAGAGAGAGAGAGAGAGAAGTGGTTTAGAGGAGGGGATTAGAAGAGATATTAAGAGGTTAAGAGGAAGGGGGTGTAGGAAAAGAGTGATAGAGGGGTATCCATAAGTATGGGTATAGTTAGGGAGTGGTGCCGTAGTGAGGAGTGGGAGAGGTTAGCGATAGAGAGAGAGAGGGGGGGGAGTGGGGTTGGGGAAAATAAAGAGTAGATATTCAAGGAATTACATATCTTGAGAGGAGGGAAATTGCAAAGAAGTGAAGGTATAAAGACAAAGAGAAAGAGAGACAGAGAGGGTGGTTAGTGGTAGGGGGAATTATAAGAGATAGAGAGAGACTGGGGTGAGATTTAATCATAGTAGGGGAGAGAGAGAGCGGGACAACGAGAGTGGGTAGAGAGAGGATAATTAGATCTAGAGAAAGACGTTTGGTGTTAGGGGGTTGGGAGAAAGAGGATGTTTGGGAATTATGGGTAGTTGGAGGAGTACGTGAGAGAGGTGGTTAATAAATGTTAAGAGGAGGAGGAGAGAGAAAGGGAGAGGAAAATGAGTTATTTATAGGGATGGGAGTATGGGGGTTGGTCTATGTGAGATAGAGATAGAGAGTTAAGGGCGTTGTGAGTAGGTAGATCTATAGAGAGAGGGATTTATTATACATGGAGGAGAGAGAGAGAGAGAGAGAGAGAGAGAGAGAGAGCCAAAGGGGTTGATTATGGGTAAGGCATAGGAGGGGGTTTGAGGTAGAGAAAGACATCAATATTAGGAGGGTTAGTGATTTAGGGAGGTAAATTATAGATGAGTGTTATAGTTGAGGAGAGAGAGAGAGAGAGAGAGAGAGAGAGAGAGAGTTACAAGTAGAGAGAGGTTAGGGGTAGAGAGAGATAGAGAAAATGAGAGATATGAGGAGGTGATTATGGGTAGGGGGAGGAGGGGTGTTGGGGTAGAGAAAGAGATAAATATCAAGGATTTTATGAGTGTGGGGAGGATGAGGGAATTGACAAAGAGAGAGAGAGGGCAAGGGTGATTAGAGGAAGTCAAGAGGAGGGATTTTAGTATAAGAGGTGGTAGTAGGGGGATGAGTGTGTGTGAGTGTGCGTGAGAGAGAGAGAGAGGTTGTTACAAAGTAGGAGAGTGAGAGGGGTGGGAGTTATGGGTAAGGTGTAGGAGTAAAGGGTTTAGAGAGAGAGAGGGGTGAGTAGTGGGGAGTTGGGCTAGGGAGTCAGAGAGGTGGTAGGGATAGGGTGATGAGTTATGGGTGGGTTGGAGAGAGAGAGAGAGAGAGAGAGAGAGAGAGAGAGAGAGAGAAGTTGCATAGAGATAGAGAGAGGAGGAAAGGGGATTATAAAAGGAAGTCAAGAGAAGGCACCGGTAGTAGTAGGTGAGTGTGTGTGTGTGAGAGAGAGAGAATTCTAAATGAGGTGATTAAGGGTAGGGCAGAGAAAGTGATAAGAATGAGGAGTGTTAGGCATATGGGGAGAGAGGGGGAGATAAAGGGGGGATGGGGTTGATATATAGAGGGAAGGTTAGGGAACGAATGGTAAAAGGGGGTTTAGGAAGAGAGATAGGGGTGGTTATAAGTAAATATATGTTAGGAGTAGAGAGAGAGAGAGAGAGAGAGAGAGAGAGAGAGAGAGAGAGTATTTAGTGGTAGGAAGGATGGAGATTATAAGATATAGAAATAGAGGGGGGTAAGGGTTGTGGTGGAGAGAGAGAGAATATTTAGTGGTAAGAGGGATGGATATTATAAGAGATAGAAATAGAGGGGGGTAAGGGTTGTTTGGGAGAGAGAGAGAAAGAAAAGCATGGGTTGGTTAGTGGGAGGAGTAGGAGAGAGAGGGGAGGGTGGGAGAGAGAGATGGTGGGTGTTAGGGGGTTGGGGGAGAGGGAAGAGAGGAGTACGATTTGCGAGTTATGGGTAGCTGGAGTAATAGGGGGTTGTGGTAGTTGAGAGAGAGAGAGAGAGAGAGAGAGAGAGAGAGAGAGATCCAAGGGGGGGTTATTAGGGATAGGGTTGAGGAGAGGGATTGGGGGAGAGAAAGAGATAGAGATATTGAGGGTTAGGAATTTGGGGAGTATGGTAGTCAGAGAGAAGTAAGGGAGTAGTGGGGGTATAATTAAGAGTTATATGAATTTGTTATTAGGTTTCATAATAGTTATAGTGACAAGAGTTTAAGGGAGGGGGAGTAGGAGATAGAAGGCAGTTATAGGTGTAGAAGAGAGAGGGGGTTATCAATAGAGAGAGAAGGGGGGAGTGGATGTTTTGAGAGAGAGGGAGGGATAGAGAGAAGGGTTGGTGTTATGGTGTTGGGGTAGAGAGAGAGGGAGGGAGGTTAGGGAGAGAGAGAGAGAGAGAGGGAGGATAGGGGGTTATGAAGAGGGTTAGGGAGAGAGACAGAGAGACAGGGGGAATTATGAGAGAGAGAGAGAGATCCGAGGGTGGTCGAGGGAGAGAAAGAGATAGAGATCAAGAGGGTTAGTTGTTTGGGAAGTACAAAATTTAGAGAGAAGAGGGGTATAGTTAAGGAGTGGGGGTAAGGGAGAGAGAGAGAGAAAGGTGCCAGGAGGGACTCATGATTAAGAGGGGGAGGGGGAGTTACTGTTAGGGGGAGTTTTCAGGGTGTTAGAGAGAGAGAGAGAGGTGGGGTTACAAGTAGAGAGAGAGAAATGGTGGTTAGTGGGAGGGGAAGGGGTATTAGGAGGGAGAGAGGCTAAATGTTAGGGGGTTAAGGGAGATAGAAAGGGTTGGGGTTAAGGGTATAGAGAGAGAGAGAGAGAGAGAGAGAGAGAGAGAGAGACTAAAACATAAGGTTAGTAAGGGTTAGGGGGAGTAGGGGAGAGAGAGAAAGATAGATGGGAGAGGTCAATCATGGGCTTGGGGGAAATAGGGTGAGTGTGTGAGAGAGAGAGATAGAGAGTGGGGGGTGCTAATAGTAGGAAGGGAGAGAGAGGAGTGATGGTTAGGGGTAGGTGGAGGAGTGACGGTTAGGGGTAGGTGAAGGAGTAAGGGGTTGAGAGAGAGAGAGAGAGAGGAGGCGTGCTAGGAGAGTAGGGGGTTACAAGGTACAAGGAGTGGAAAGGGGGTTAGGGAGATAGGGAGAGGGACAAATACAAGTAGATAGAGGGGGGGGTTATGAGTAGAGAGAGAGAGAGAGAGAAAGAAGAGAAAGAGATAGAGATAAACAAGGTTAGGCATTTTGAGAGGAGTAAGGAATTTAGAGAGAATAGGGGTATAGTTGAAGAGTGGGGGGTGAGAGAGAGAGAGAGAGAGAGAGAGAGAGAGAGAGAGAGAGAGAGGTGTTAAAAGGATGAGGGATTAAGAGAGGGAGAGGGGGGTTTAGGTGTAGGGATATTTTGAAGGGTGTCAAACAGAGAGAGAGGTGGGGTTATAATTAGAGAGAGAGAGAGATATGGTGGGTGGTGGTTAGTGTGAGGGGGAGGGGTATTAGGAGAGAGAGATATTTTGGGGGGTAGCTAGTGCTAAGGGAACAAGTATTAGGAGAAATAAAGAGAGAGGGATAGAGGCCAAGTGTTAGGGGGGTGCGAGAGAGAGAGAGGGTTGGGGTTAAGGGTAGGTGTATGATTAAGAGTATGAGAGAGAGAGAGAGAGAGAGAAATACGAGGTTAGTAAGGTTTAGGGGGATTAGGGGAGAGAGAGAAGGACAGATGAGAGAGTTCAATCATGGGGTTGGGAGCAGTAGGGTGA
Organism: Pseudotsuga menziesii; assembly: GCA_001517045.1. Classification (NCBI taxonomy): domain Eukaryota; kingdom Viridiplantae; phylum Streptophyta; class Pinopsida; order Pinales; family Pinaceae; genus Pseudotsuga; species Pseudotsuga menziesii. The sequence goes on along the minus strand of LPNX010191609.1, from coordinate 92,835 downwards.
GTGTGTTGGAGAGAGATAAAGAGTGGGGGGGTGTTAGTAGTAGGGAGGGAAAGAGAGGATTGGAGGTTAGGGCTAGGTGGAGGAGAAAGGGGTTGAGAGAGAGAAATAGAGAGGAGGCGGTTGGGGAAGAAAAGAGATAGAGCTTAGGAGGGTTAAGGGTTTTGGGAGGAGTAGGTAAGTTAGAGATAAAGGGGGTATATTTAATGAATGGGTGGGTGTGGGGTAGAGAGAGAGAGATGTGATTCAGGATAATGGGGAGGAGGGGTTGATATTGAAATAGTTTACTCTCTTCTTATATTATAGTTTATATATATTCACTTTTAATGATAGTGAACTTTTTTTAAATGATAGTGAACTGGAGTCTACCAATCTCAGTAAATAGACAGGTGCTCCATGCCTGAAACACCAGAAATCCTGAAACATCAGAAATCCAAGAAGAAATCAGTAAAGACCAGCCCAATTCGATTGAATTAAATGGTATCCGAAACCCTCTTACCATTTTATGACCTTCCACTGAGAAAATTCTGCATTATTCAGCGCTCCGATGGCGTTTTCCAAAGCGAATGGCACTTCCCCGGGATCGAAATCGCGGCTTTCAATCTTTCTCAGTCATTTATCGGGTGGCGCGGCCATTATCCGAAACTCTCAGCTTCTAAAAGGCCGTAGAATCTCTTCTCGTGCGGGAGACGAGGAGCAGGAAACACGAGGGATTCCAGTTGAACACGCTCTTTATGGATAGCCCCTCCCGAGAGCCGAAGGATTCGACTCGAGATATCCACGCCATGAAGAAGCGGAGCTTGCAGGGCTTAAAGAACTCCTTCACTTTGCCTGAGAACTGGCCCGAGATCGAATCCGACTGGAGGACTTTGAAGCTGGGAAAGCTGTTTCCTCCTTCCGGGTCATGTTGAAGGGTGTGTGTTCTAAGCGTGGGACATTGCAGGGTTTTGTTCCTTTCATTGCAGCTACTTGAGGGTCATGGCGAATCTCATGCTCCATAAATCCTGAAACATGCCTGAAAATAAAAAATCCACGAACAAATTAGGATCCATATATCGATTGAATTAAATGGTACCAGAATCCCTGTTACCATTTTATGACTTCCCACGCAGAAAATCTTGGAGGAATTTTCTTGGGCAATCAACGTGGAGAAATGTTCAAACCCTCCGCCACTTTTCATCATCGTAAAGCAAGGGTCTGTAGCATTCTGTCATAGAAACCTTCACATCGACAGTCAGTAAGCTTTAACGAGCATTTCCTAACGGTTGAATTTCATTTACACGCTTTTGCTTTGTCATTATCATTTAAACAGGTTTTCCGTTATTTCATGCTTCATGCCTAAAAAAAGTGAAGATTCCTAAGATTTCAAGCTTCTTGAGATTTAAAAAAAAAACTAAAAGCTAATATTCATGCTTTTTAAAATTGAAAAAAAACAAAGATGTCTTTTTCCTGAAATTGGAAAATATACTATATATATATAGATAACCAATCTGATTTGCTCACTGCTGCGTTGATTTAGCAGAGTCACTCTCCAACTCAAGGTCTCTTTTGCTGGGCGAATTTGAGAGGAGAGGCAATGGTTGATTTTCTGCTAATTCTTTTTTAATTTAGTGAGTTAATGTTTACTTATATTTTTTTTCAAATTTGGTATGGTAATTGAATTTGGTAAGGTAATTTAGTTTTTTAAATGAAAAAATTTAGTAAAATTAGCAAGTTGGATTAAAAATTCAAATTTAGATTTATTATTATGTTAATAGTGTATGTTTATTATTATATTAATAATTGGTGATTTTTTATAGATAAAAATACTAAATTATATTGACGTTTAAAATTTATTATTATAATGGGTTGATATTAAAACTTCAAATTAGTGTTGTAGTTTATATTTTAAATATCTTATAGCAATAATAGACTATACATGTGTACACATGCATTGAAAATACAATGATCTCAGTTACTTTTCAATTTTTTTTTCCTTCAAGCACTATAATGTTAAATCGAGGAGAGACCTTGAGAGACCTTGCAATTGCAAATATAAAGTCTATATCTCTTATTCATTTATTCATGGTGATGGATGCAGGATTTGTATCCCTCACCTATATGGCCACTCATTATTTCTTGAGAAGATAGTAATTGGAAGCTCTCTAAATCAAGAATTCTCTAACCATGTACATTTTTTTGCTTTATAGAAAGTAATCAAATTAGTACTAATTATTTATACTAAACTTTTGTTAATTTCTAAATAAATAAAAATTAAGTGATTTCAAAAACAAATCTAAATTCAAATTAACTTGACTCTACAATCACTATTATAATGGTAGGGATAATAAGATCTCATTAATCTTTATTTTAAAGATTTATACATACTAACAAAACATATAGATTTTGTTACACAAATTTATTAAAAATATCATTAACAAATATGAAAAACATCAAAAGTTTTGTATAATTTTTTTTTGTTATTTATATTATAAAAATATATTTATTTAAAATTACTTTAAAGTTTATACATCATTTACTTATTATCATGTATAATTAAATTTTGTTCGCTTCATCTACAGAGATCAATTTCTTTAGTATAAATATTTTATTTAATTTTTTCATAAGTTAAGTAAAAAATTTATATCTTAAAAAATTTGATCACTTTGAGTGCATACTTGGTAAATCCCGGTTTAAATGAACCTACTTAATTTTAATAGCTTTTATAAAATTTAATTTATTTTTAAATAATTTTTTATCTTATTTTTAGTAATGTTACAACATCTCACCATACTAAAAGATGTTGATACCATCATAGATTCATCCTAAATGGTTTTACATAAAAAAAAAAAATTACTTTTTACTTTTGGTACATAAGGTTAATTAGTTACTTGTAAAGTTACACATGTCCTTCATACTAAGCACCTCACTGCTCTGGAATAAAAAATATAGATACCATGCTAAATTGTTGATTTTGGGTTAATTTTACTAGAGGAGAGGAAAATTAATTTGAGGAGAGGAGATATTATAGATACCTTTTCTCCGTAGCTCCCTCTAGCCGCTCTTTCCCATGTTCAGCAAGGATATCACTCGTGGGATTTTTGGCGAAGGACTGTCACATATCTAGTTAGTTAAATCAGCAATTACCAATTAGAAAGATTATTTTTTTTATTTTAATGATTAGAAAGATTACATACTTAGTTAGATAATTTTTTTTATTTTAGCATACCTTTTTATTTTAATGATTAGAAGAATAATTTTTTTTTATTTGAGTGAGTTAATGTTTACTTATACTTTTTCCAAATTTGGTATGGTAATTGAATTTGGTAGGGTAATTTAGTTTTTTAAATGAAAAAAATTAGTAAGAATAGCAAGTTGGATTAAAACTTCAAATTTAAATTTATTCTTATGTTAATAGTGTATGTTTATTATTATATTAATAATTGGTAATTTGTTATAGATAAAAATACTAAATTATATTATAAATTATATTAAATACTAATAAAATATTATGTAGTTCAATTTAGATGACTAAAATAAATTCCTTTGTTTTTGACCTTAAGCACACACTTTATCATTATTTATTCTTTTGTCCTTAGGCACACACTCTATCACTAACTATTTTGTCATGCAATTTAGATGGCTCATAAGAAATCATTTTCTTTAACATGTAGTCACACACTTCCAATTATTATCCTTATGCCATGATGACAAATGAGGAATAAGCTAAATTTAACATGTGTACACATTCATTGAAAATACAATGATCTTAGTTACTATTCATTTTTGTCCCTTCAAGGACTATAATGTTAAATTCAGGAGAGACCTTGAGAGACCTTGCAATTGCAAATATAAAGTCTATATCTCTTATTCATTTATTCATGGTGATGGATGTAAGATTTGTATCCCTCACCTATCTGGACATTGATTATTTCTTGAGAAGATAGTAACTGGAAGCCCTCTAAATCAAGAATTCTTTAACAATGTACATTTTTTTGCTTTATAGAAAGTAACCAAATTAATAGTAATTATTTATACTAAACTTTTGTTAATTTATAAATAAATAAAATTTAAGTGATCTCAAAAGAAAATCTAAATTCAAATTAAATTGACTATACAATCAATATTATAATGCTAGGGATAATAAGATCTCATTAATCTTTATCTTAAATATTTATACATACCATAAAACATATCTATTTTTTTACAAAAAATTATTAAAAATATCATTAACAAATATGAAAAACATCAATTTTATTCCCAAGTTTAGATTCAATTTTTAATTTTAATAATTTTTATGGACCTTCTCTTTTTAGGGAAGGTTTTTGGTATTTCTCTTAAAGGAACATTAACTTAAGGAAGGATGAACATGGAAATGATTTGAATTCCATAATGAGACAAGCTGAGGTGTGGGAGGATGCTAGAAGGATAGAACCTATGGTTTAATGTCCACTTTAAAAGATAGAGACTTTATGTCGCATAAACCACTTGACTTTGAAACATGCCTCGAGAAATAATAAGGTGAGGAGTCTTGGATTATTGTACAATTGATAGCATCAAAACATGGATATGGGAAGGATGACCTTTTCCCATGTTCCTATTTTCCTACAAGTCATGGAATATACTGTCCAAAAATACATACATCCTCCCACACTTCACCTTGGAATTTCCCAATAAATTTTTTTCTTCCTGTATTTTTTATAGTTTAAAGTCAAGAATTTATATACTTAAATGTTTTTTAACTAACCTAATAGAAAAAAAAAAGTTAGCTAACTTATAATTTATCCTTAGTCGTCAATTCCCACTATCTCACTTCGTTAAAATGTGGGTTTTGTTTGCAATATTACTCGAGTTCAATACCGTTAAGTGTGACTTACTTTGGAGGAGACACTGACAAATCCATCCATGTTAAAGGTTGGTGTGTCTTAGGCCGGGTGCGATCTTCAGGTGATTTGACAGATTAGATGCCCCTAGGTTACAGTTTCTTATCCAATGGTTGAAATGCAGTGGCTCCAAGTGACAAGAATTTCTAGCCAACCAAAAAAAAATTATCCTTACCATACGCATCCTATTATGAAAAAAGACCCATTGAATACAAAATGACATGAGAGAATGAAGAATGTGAAATTTCAGTTGCAAATGTCAAAGTCATATTCAAGAACAAACAAATTGAAATACTTTTAAGAATCAAACCTCAAATACATTTTTTTTTTAAACTAACAATATCAATGATTTGTAAGTATTATTAGTATAATCTAATCAATTATTAGAAAACAAATAAATTATCTAGAAAGTAAAGCATACCAAAGGTAAACTTCCCATATAAATGTGCATATAATATTAGTCACCAACAATGAATAAAGATTCCAAAAAAATGCACTCCAACTCAACATGACCACGTCGACATTTGTATATGGCATAAAATGTGTTTCTGTGAAAGTTCTTTAACATGTATATTGTGAGATAGCACACCAGTGAAAACAGTGAGGTGTCTTGTTGACCCATGGTCCATTCTTGGGGTTAATAAAGGTCCTTTAATTCCCAAAAGGTTCAATACCAAGAGCTATAACTTTTTCAAAAAATTAAACAGTATATTTTGCAATGAACATATGTGAACCAATGCTTATCAGTAATATTAGATAATAATCAAATTTGATGACTAGTCAATGGTTAGGCCAAATAATTCAATCTTATAACTTGGAACATGATTGATCATATAACACAGGAAGACCCCAACCTATAAGTATTTTGGGAACTCGAAAACATGCATCCATGGTTTGGAAGTACTCATATACTATCAACTTCATGACATGCAAATACTTTGCAAGGGAGTTTCTAACAGAGTCACAAGTTCCCAAAATATATAGATGTGGACCATTCTAATACATAGATTATCAACTTTGTGACATGTGAATACTTTGCAAGGGCCTTTCTCATAGATTCCCAAGTGCCCAAAATATATAGATGTGGACCATTCTAATACATAGATTAATAGAAGGGATAAATGAAAGACCATGTACAATGTATGTGAATACTTCAACAAATAAATATCAAGGATTTTCAATAAAAGAACAAGGAATGGAATACACAACATGGCAATCATAATATTTTATTTTTTAGGGTACACCTAACAAAGCAATGAAAAATAAATATTTCATTCCCATTAGCTTAAGTGGTGAAGAAAAAATATGTTGCTTATATGAAAATACAAGTACGGACCTTTATATCCCGATAATGCTAGTATGGTTTTCAAGGTAAAATGGCCAAATCATGTTTAACACTTTTATCCCATACCTATTCCACCTGTCATAATTCAATGACCATGTTCAAACAATGGAATGTAATGTAACTTATGGGGAGTTCCATAGAGAACCGAGAGGACATGTTGATGCCATGCATAAACCACATGCAAGCCAGAAGGACATTGTTCATGGTGTGGTGAATATGCATATAGTGACCACCAAGTCCACAAGCATGCCAAGGAATTCATGGCTAAATTCTATAGAAAATTGAGGGTAAACTGAGGATGCAGAACCATATGGCTTTGCTACAATATTAGGAGATGATTAACACACATATAACTTAATTACTTTAAAATAGAAATATCTAATACCATGTAAAGGTTGTCTCTTGAAATAACCTAATTTCCACGTATTTAATATGCCCTTGGACCATATTAGAAAATTTATTTCTCGGTCAAATATAGAGAGAATAATGCCCTCCATGTATAGTGACTTGTATTAATTTTCCTACAACGACACAATAATGAAATAAAAGATGTGATGGAGGCATATTACCAGCTCTTAGGAATTAGTAATTATAGCTTATGAAGATTTCTTATAGAGAACATTTTCAGAACTAGACAACCCCCAAGCAATATGATCCATCAAAAAAAAGAATGTCCAAGGATGAGCCGAAATATCCAAGTCAATCAACAACAACTTGATGACAAGATATCAACCAACAAAGAGCCCAATGCTCGTGAGAGATAAGCAGAGCCAAAAATATTCTATACAACCTTGTTGAGCATTTCTTCTCAATTAGAGATAATACAACCTTTAAGAATCACACCACTACCATTTCTTTGAACTCCTTTGTGCATAAATCCACCAAAGCTACGTATATTGAAGTATTCCTTGGAATTTCTGTGTAGTATCTTCTAAGGACAAATCGTTTGTACATATTTTATTCTGAACATTCAAATCACTAAATGTGCATCTTCATGTTTGTGCTTTTTGCTTTATGGACAAGTTCGTTTGGATGGCTTTGTATTGTGTGGTATGTTTGCATTGATCCTTTTTTTGGAGGGGAGGTTGCAATGAGAAACATTGAGCTGGTTTTCAATATTTTTCCCATTTATCTAGTACTTGTGTATATAGGTATTATTATTGTCTTATACAAATTAGATCATCCTTGTAATAATGTATTTGGTTGAATTCTTTTTCCTTTCAAGCACATTTGTTTGTGGTAGGTATTTTATGTCTGCAAAAAATGGTGTCTAAAACAACATTTTTCTTTAAGAAAATGTTTATTTAGCACTTTGAAATCTTACTTATTAGAGTATGAATCTCAATTCCTTTTTTTAATTGTGTTAACCGATCCTCTATAGTAACAATTTTATCATTTTTTGTGCATCTATATTGTACAACTAGAGGCTTTTTTTTTAATGGAATCATGTTGTTAAGTTTTTATAAGCTATTAAACATAAATATTCCATAGTGAATAAAACTTGTTTTTCAATTATTAAAAACATATAATTGTTTTTCAATTAATTTATTGATAGTATACATTTAGATATGGATACGCTTAGTGCCTTACATCACTAACTACATAATGAATTCGACATCAGTTATAGTTAAAATTATGTACGTTTTGGATTCTTTTGTTGCTAATAGCTATTTGATGCCTTGAAATATATTTGTATTTAATTATGCATGAATAGGCCCCTTGGAATATCATTGTTCACTAATTTGATATATTCTACTTCCTACTCAATAGATGTGACTACACAGTTCAAATTGCAAATGTGAAAATGATGTTATAATAAAAAAAAAATTGAGGCATCATTACTACATTATCTAAGAATTGTCACTATAACAAAACTTTGCAATCATGTGAGAAATAAATACAATTGTATAATTTTCATTCAAAAATTATAAATCCCACAGTTCTAGCTACTAAAATTACAAATAAGAAATCCAAGCAATGAGACAAATTTGATTTTCATTATTCTTTCTATATATGTTGTATTGGTATGCTTATTGTAACATACCAATGAGACAAATTGGTATTTTTATGCAAAAAATTTCAAATTTTGTTTCAGAGTCTGTGCTTTTCTTTCTAAGAACCATTTTCTGAGAACCCCATTTGGAATTAGAGAAATCCATTGCATATGAATTCTATTTCCTTTTTATTTTCGGAATTGTAGTTAAGGATGCATATGTTTCTTAATCAACTCGATATAAATATTTCCCAAATACAAATACAAGTATTTATAATAAACTAGAGAGAACTATACGGACTAGTGACCCCCTCTAAAACTAGTGGAATTGTTGATTTGTAAGTGTAAAATTATCTCTTAGCATGCACATATTTAGTTCATTGTATTCATCATATATGTAGTTTCCATTTCTTTCCAAATCTTAGCAAAGAAATATGATTTTTTCATAAAATGGTCGGTTACCCAACAATAACCAAATACTTGATAGATAATGCATGTTGATATAGGTCTCAATTAGTAACATCATAATGCAGGATAGAATAAATGGGATGATCAATTTGCACACAGATGATGAACTAGCGCCCATTATAGTGGTAAATATTTAAGTATTCATTGGTCGTTCAATGTAGAATCTTGTAGGGACAAATCCTTTCTACATACTTGCTTATAACCATTAAAATTGATAGATTTTCATCTTTTATGATTGTACTTGTTGCGATACGAATATGTTTCTTTGAATGGATATTTGTTGTGTATTATATTTAGATTGGTCTTTTTTCGGGGGAGGGAGATAGGTTGCAATGAGAAACATTGAGTTAGTTTAGTGGTATTACCCTTGTGATCTTTCTAAATAAAAGTAGCAATACATTCTCCCTACAATCATATCTTTCTCTAAAATCCTTGGCCTTTGTAGAACATTTGTGTGTGGTAGGAATTTGATGATTTCATACAAATAGTGTTAAACAATATCTATGTTCAATATGAGCACTTTGAACACTTTTTCGACAAAACAATATGCACCATGTCGTGGGGCATTTAATGTGCATGTGATGTGCATAGATTCCATAGGATGTGATGATTCCTCACATATGATTGCCTCTATGTCTTCTTTTGCTACCGATGTCCTTTTGTGCATTTATATTGTAGAAATATAGAGATTTAATCATCTACACTCCATCATGTTGTTAAGTTTTAATAAAATAATAAATGCAAATTTTCCATTGTGAAAACGGAGATTAGTTTATAGTTATGTTAAAATATGTAAAATTATTTTGTTGCTAGGATACGTTTGGATATGAATAGACTTAGTGCCTTAGTTAATTAAATATATGTTGAACTCAATAGAAGTTATGGATACAATCCTTTACTTTTTATTCCTAAATGACATAGAAATATGGTTGTTTTTTCCTAGTGAATTATTATGGTTTTTTTTCACTGGTGGTTTTTTACAACTTGAGAAACTTGATAACTAGATATTAATGGGTATTGAAATTTATTAAATTTTTATATCAATGTTTGGATTTGTTTCTATATGAATATGTTACTTGAAATATCACTGATCTCTAGTTCAATACTAGTCTAAGTTATGTATATGGATAGATGTCCCAATGACACAATACCCAAGTTTCAATGAAATGAAATTTATATGTCTACTTATTATCCCATGATAAAAAACATATCGTTTGACCATTTTGAGTCACCTTTGTCCAGTTTACATTGATCGCCTATTACTAATGAAATAAATAGTATCCATTTGACTATATTAATCTCCACTAAACTATATTAATATCCAATTTCATCTGCTTTCTATAGGTCGCATAAGAAGCAAGGAATGATATTTTTAAGCGCCATGTTCTCTTGACCATATACGATTGTATTTGCATGGACAAGGCATCCACTTAGACTCAACTCTAGGAAATTCCCCATTCATTATGAATGCAGAAGAATATAGGAGATATATATTCCATTAAAAATATTTCCCACTACAATTATCAATAATATTTATACTGACACACCACTTCAATAAGGATAAAAAATTTTCAAAGTACCATGTATCCATTTTCCAAAGCCCTTTATGCCTAGACTTCCTTCCACTACTCTACAATATAGAAAGAATATTAACTCCAAATACACCACAGTCAAATGCAACACTCCATTCCAAAAGTATGGATGAGATATAGGGAAGAATAGAGGCAACCATGGACATAAGATGCCTATCACTAAATTTAAACATTCTAGCCCCATCAAGTGAAAACACAACAAGTCCATGCCCAAAATAATAATGAGAGATACCATTATGACTGCAACTATAGGCATAGAGGGCGACAGAAAAATATTATCCACAATGTCAAATGCAATCAATAAAGACCAAACAATAGAACATTGTTGACACAATATCTTAATATATTATCGCAATAATAAAGTATGCCAATGTATTTTTCTAATAAAATATTATGTCGTACAATTTAGTTGACTAAAATAAAGTCCTTTTCTTTTGTCCTTAGGAAATCACTCTATCATTATTTATGTTGTTGTCCTTACGAACACACTCTATCATTATTTATGATTTTTTCCTTAGGAACACACTCTATCTCTAATTATTTTTCCATGCAATTTCGATGGCTAACAAGAAATCATTTCATTTAACATGTAGTCACACACTCCGCCAATTATTAGCCTTATGCCATGATGGAAAATGAGGAATAAGCTAAATTTAACATGTGTACACATGCATTGGAAAAACAGTGATCTCCCTTACTTTTCAGTTTTTTCCATTCAATCACTATAATGTTAAATTCATAAGAGACCTTGCAATTGGAAAATAAAGTCTATATCTCTTATTCATTTATTCATGGTGATGGATGTAATATTTTTATCCCTTACCTATTCGGCCACCTGATTTTTTCTTGAGAAGATAGTAATTGGAAGCTCTCTAAATCAAGAATTCTCTAACAATGTACATTTTTTTGCTTTATAGAAAGTAATCAAATTAGTACTAGTTATTTATACTAAAATTTTGCTAATTTCTAAATAAATAAAAACTAAGTGATCTCAAAAACAAATCTAAATTCAAATTAACTTGTCTATATAATAATTATTATAATGGTAGGGATAATAAGATCTCATTAATCTGTATTTTAAATATTTATACATACTCATAAAACATATCGATTTTTTTAGGCAAATTTATTAAAAATATCATTAACAAATATGAATAACATCAAAAGTTTTGTATTAATATATTTATTTTAGTTATTTATATTATAAAAATATATTTATTTAAAATTAGTTTAAACTTTATACATCATTTACTTATCATTATGTATAATTAAATTTTGTTTACCTCATCCATAGGGATCAATTTCTTTAGTATAAATAATTTATTTAATTTTTTCACAAGTGAAGTAAAAAATTTATATCTCAAAAACTTTGGTCACTTTGAGTGCATACTTGTTAAATCCCACTTTAATGAATCTACTTAATTTTAATAGCTTTTATAAAATATAAATTTATTTTTAAATTATTTTTTATCTTGTTTTGGTAATGTTACAACATATCCCCATACTAAAAGATGTTGACACCAGCATAGATCTATCCTAAATGGGGACCTGTCAAGCAACTAGAGGCATCCAAATTTTTGAGGTGTTAAATTTTGTTTAATGAAATTTTATTTGGTTTTACATAAAAAAATAATAATTAATTTTTACTTTTTATTTTTGGTACATAAGGTTAATTGGTTACTTGTAACCTTACACACATCCCCCATACTAAGCACCTCACTGCTCTTAGAATAAAAAACAATTCTTTATATTATGAAACAAATGATAAATTGTTACGCATCTTGTTATAAAAGGTTTAAGTTTAATTTTAAAGTTGATACATCATCTATTTTTTTTCAAGAAGAAAAAGACATTTCCTTGATATTCATGCGAATCAAAGGTAACAATACACACCTTAAGGTACAGAAGTATCATAACATATCAGTCATAACTATGACCATGAAAGGGGTACTAGGGAAGAGAGTCCCAGGGATGATTTTAAGGAACCATACTTAATTAAAAGTGTATAAATGTTGGCGAATATTACCAATTATTAAAACGACATCTATAAAATGATTGGCGATATTTTTCAAAAAATATTTTAATTTCCAAGGATTTTATATCGTTTATATAATAATTTGGCGATTTTTAGGGTGAAAAAATTTTACAGCTTCAAAATTGGGCAAAACAGGGCTTCAAAAAATGCAAAATGGTGAATCTTTTTTGGGAGAAAAACATGGAAAAATAGCCGACTGGGCTAAAATTTGCCCCTAAAATCATCCCTGGAAGAGACACACGCTGAGACCAAGATAAACCAAATCCAACCTTTAAAACAGTAAAAAAAATCAACTCGTAATAAGAAAACACATAAAGAGCCTTGATAGTTTATGCAAGAAAACTCTTGAGGGGCAAGTGGAGACCCCTCCGATTAAAAAAAAATGATTCCAAGAGTATATACTGTTAGGATATTTAGACACTTAGGATTTAGTTAAGATCAACTTGTGTAATATATCCGTTAGGTAAAAGTGTGTTTCTTTAGTATGCATTAGTATGCATTTGTAAATATTCTAATCTGACGGTCACAATATATTCTAGACATAGAGTAATCTAACGGTTCAACTTCTCTTAGATCATACCTACCATTGATCTGTGGCTTAACACCCAATTTGTCTATGATCTCTATTTAAAGAGCATAGAGGGTCCTTGGCTAGTTGATCGATTATGAGAAGCTTATGTAACTTTCTTTCTTTTTCATAATAAATTGCTCTAAGTAGTTATTTGGCCGGGGCCATGGATTGTTTCCCTCTCGAGGGTTTTAACCACGTGAAAAACATCGGTGTGTTGATATATGATATATTTGTGTGAAGTGGTTACTCAAGGTGTTCAATCTTTTGGGAGTACCCTGTGTACCCGAACATGGTATCAAAGCATTTATTAAGAGCCACTTTCGGTTTTGATCAAGATCTGGAACCGGTGTTGCTAAAAATTTGAAAGGGTTTCTGGTTCTATATTTTATGTGCATTTGTGGCCTATGGGATCTATTCCATTGTGTCCAGAGTTCCATTTCCATTGAGAAATAGTTTTTGTTTCATTGAAAATTATTTATGTTTGTTCCAGAAACACCTTGTTATCCCTAAAGTTGAACCTAGACTACAGGGGTTCAAGCTTAAAGAAATACTTTTCAAAAGTATAATTCAATGAAATCAAGATGAAAAACTAGGCTGGTATGTAATCAAAGCTATAGGAAAATCACGTATTCATTAAAGAACTATATAACATAAAACATAATACAAAATCCAATATCAAAGGAACTATGATCATGAATTTATGAAATGAGACTGACTCTCTTATTAAAAGTTTAAAAGATAACTGTATTTCACCATAAGAATCATGTAATGGGATTTAATTGACCATATATAGGATAAATCAAAAGAAATACAATTCATAAAATACATAGCCAAATCATAATCATACTCATATCAAAGCAGAACCTGTATTGAAGATGTAGAGTATTTCATGTCATACAGAATATCATCAAAACTAGATTTCCATCACTCTAATTGCCACCCCTTTCCAATATAGCTACTATCCTTATATACAAAACATATGCTCTTCTAAGATAGTTTACAGATCCTACTTCTATGGATCATATTTATTCAAAAATAGAAAAGTCAATCTTCTAAAACTGTCTTCCTTCATTATCTAAAGCTTGTTTTGATTTTCTTCCTGAATAATTGGATCTAGAATTAATATACTCTGCCATTTGGTATTTATGTTTACACATGGGTTTCTTTGATACTTGAACTCAGTTTCAGTATTTGATACTTAAAATATCATGGATCCTAGATCCTATGACTCATGCCAGCCATCTCATTAGGGGTTGTGTCCTGGATACATCAATTAATTACAGGAACCAATAGCTTACAAGCATGCTGGATTCTTCAAAGGAGAGACAATGGATTTAACTCAAAGGGCTGGATGAGCTACTCCAACACCATAGCTACCACCTCCACGACCAAACCCTGGTCTTCCACATGAGCCCCTAAATGAAGGTTGAAACTCTGCAGCTACCCTAGCCTTGTCACCAAATTCTCTAGGAGCTCCTCGAGGAGGGCCTCCATGATATCCTTCCCAGTCTCCAAAATGTGGTCTGTCTCCTCCTTCAAAGTGAGGCCCTCTGGGAAGACGATCACCACCAGGTGGACCACCCATAGGTCTACCAAGAGGCTTTGCAAACTTTTTCAAAATTACAGGAACAATCTCTAAAGGTATATTTAAATATGTTCAGATATATTCAATTCCATCATTAGTCAAATACCAATAATAATGCATCCAAGCAATGGAATCCCTCACATACTCTTTGGACTTTAAGCTCTGCATCAACTTGATGACTTACAGATTTGGAACATCAATTTCTGGGTGTTTGGGAAGATTATAATCCGTCTTTGCATATAGCACACCCTCGTTGAAAAGGTACTTGTAGAACTCATTGCGATTCTTTTTAGGTATCAACATTATGGCCTACAATAACAACTGCTCCTTTGTCTAGAATGCAGATGCAGATGAGTAAGCTTGCACGGCAAAATGATATCCTTTGTCAGCCAAGGAGTCACCAACCATGGACACTAGAATGAAAGAAGCTAATAATATACCCTTCTCTCTTCCAATTCCACTCATTTAATAGCCACCAAAAGGTATACCAACATCAAAAATGCCAAAGCAATTAACCCAAACTGTTCCTACACATAAGGCAGGAGTACGAGTGTTCGCGGTTTCTATATTCTTTGTAAACACTCCTACTGCCAAGCCATAATGACTAGCATTCGCCCACTTTATCACTTCGTTTAAATCTTTGAATTTCATAATTGATTGTACAAGGCCAAATATTTCATCAGTAGCTATGGCCATGTTATCCCCCGAAATGTTATTCCCATACCTGCACTTTTGAGAAAATTGTAGGCATAATATAAAATCCCAATGTTTTTAGCCTCTGCCAACATATTAACAATATATCAGAATAAAAAATGGGCCTATTAACTACTTTCCAAAATGCCACATGGCATTCCTATACCCTTGTGAAGAGTTCGTCGGCTTTCTCATCACACACTACATTTGCATACATTATAAAAAAATCTTTTTCTATCAACCTTAGATTGTTCAAGACAGAATGTAACTCCTCATAAAGTTCCCCAGGCACTGATCCACGGACCTTGTTAAGATGCCGGTACTTAAGAGACACATCATTTGTTTCATTCTCTGTCTTCGACTGCCACATTGCACATCTAAGCATTGAAAAGTTCTTGAGTAACTGTCTCAACCGCTTTACAATAGGGTTCACTTGATCATTCGAGGGTAGTAAATCTCATTGACTTGGTAGAAAAGCATGGTAACAACTGGGGGTTTAACTTTCCAAAAAATATGGACTTCAACTCTTCCCAAATATATTCAAGGCATTTTTTGACCGAATGGTCCTTTGCATCATCCACCATTATCACAGAAGATTTGAAGAATGGGTAGTATTGTGCAACTTTAGCAGCAAAAAACTTAAGCCACTACAGGCGAAGTCCCAAATCACTAAAACTAGCTTGCTCTATCATCCACTGAGGACCTTGCTCAACACCTTTTCTAAAGGGATCACCAACAACATGATTAAGGCACTGTGATTTTGTATTTTCTACAAATTCATTAAAACACACAAATTGTAAACTTTTATTCCACATGAGTGCCATCATGATTGCTTTTCTATCTGATCTTGGTATTCAAATTGAAACCTGAGTGGTCACTTTGACATTTGGATGCTGCCAGGAACTGAAATTTTGTTGGAGCAGATCTGATGATAACATCTGGTTTAGTCTGGGGATGGCATGCTCCCTGTGAGCTACCAAGAACAATTAGACCTATGCCTTTCCAATGAAACCATCTCTGAGAACTATAGCTTTTCTTGCCATTCATTACTTTGAAAATAAGAAATACCAGTGCCTTATTTCCATTGGGCTAGAGTCTTTTTATCTTAATCCTGACCTATTTCAATCTTTCAAAACCTGCTCTTCTTATACTGCAAAAAAAAACTGCAAATTCAAACTGCTCATAATACAAACTAAAGGAACTACTTGAAGCATCAAGCTTATTTATTTACAGCTCCCATTGTAATCTTCTGCTTTCTTTTGATTAGGTAAATTCATGCTTCCAATGAAGCCATACAAATATTTGACTAACTGGTAAAACTTCTGATTTGGAGATGATGAATAAAGGAGCCCATGGAATATCAAAATTCATTTCAAAAGAAGAGAAAAGCCAACCTTCATTTGACAAAAACAATTTGACATTTGAGCTGCTCAAAGAATCCATATAATCAACAAATGGATCAATGAAGCTATAAATAAGTACCTCTTGCTGCTGTTTAAGTTGAAGATCAAAATATCTTTGTATATCCTCTTCCTCATAATGGCTTCCACTTTCAGCTACCTGCAAATCTAAACATGGCTGTAGATTGGTTTTTTTGCTAATCATAGGTTGTTTGATATTTTCCGCAAATCCAGTATGAAACATGATGAATGCAGGCCTACTAAATTGGAAATATGGCTGCTCAATGTCTTATATAGATTTAGGATGGTTGATTTCCACATAATGTTGTTTCTCATCAAAATTTGATTCATAGTTGTCATACATCCGTTGGCTGCTCCTCAAATCAACAAAAGGTGATGTAGGGATCTTCTCTTTTTCATCTGAATACTCATCATAGATTGGAATATCTTCAGAGTGAATTGGTTGATGCTGATCCCAATCTAGAACTTCAATGCCTTCATCATAAAATGGAGCATTCTGATCAATTTCTAAACATGAATATTTCTGTTCTATGATGCTATCATCAACTTTAATATTAGAATTTTGAAAAATTTCTTGTTGTAAAATAGAATTAGAGGAAGATAATATATCTTCTTCCTTCTTCATAGCATAACCACCAGCTTAATATTTACTACTGGAAGAATCTACTTCTAAACCATGGATATATAATGCATATCCCCTACAACAATGCTCAAAAAGACACTCAGCTGGATAAATCCTCTTACAATATGAATAAAAGGCATCATGAAAATCTTTCAAAGAGGAAATACTGGAAGCAGGAAGAGTTCTGTACCATTTCCTTGCACAACCATCTAATGAATACATAAACATTTTCATCAATACATATTCATGATGTATACTCATCTGATCCATGTATTGATGAAATTTAATTACATGATGTGTTGTATTGTCCTCTTCCTTTTCTCTGAATCAGGGAATAAAATATCCCCATTCGTCCATGGTAGGTACTATATTTGGAAAGCCAGGAACAACTGAGAAATTGAGTAGAGCAAATCACTGTGCCAACATAGTTTCAAAATGCTTTGACATCTTGTAAAATCGCCTCTGGATTCTTCAAACATGGAGTCTCCCAGTGAATAAATCTGTAGTCAAACTAGTGTCCTGCTCCTGTCCACCATTAAGAGCTAGATCTAAACATTGTCATTCTTTCCTGGGGAAGATATCCTTTCATTTATCCATCCCCGGCAACGGCGCCAGAATATGTTATCCCTAAAGTTGAACCTAGACTACAGGGGTTCAATCTTAACGAAATCTTTTTCAAAAGTATAATTCAATGAAATCAAGCTGAAAAACTGGGCTGGTATGTAATCAAAGATATAGGAAAATCATGTAATCATTAAAGAACTGTATAACATAAAACATAATACAAAATCCAATATCAAAGGAACTACGATCATGAATTTATGAAATGAGACTGACTCTGTTATTAAAAGTTTAAAAGATAACTATATTTCACCATAAGAATCATGTAATGGGATTTAATTGACCATATACAGGATAAATCACAAGAAATACAATTCATAAAATACATAGCCAAATCATAATCATACTCATATCAAAGCAGAACCTGTATTGAAGATGTAGAGTATTTCATGTCATACAGAATATCATCAAAACTGGATTTCCATCACTCCAATTGCCACCCCTTTCCAATCTAGCTACTATCCTTATATACAAAACATATGCTCTTCTAAAATAGTTTTCAGATCCTACTTCTATGGATTGTATTTCTTCAAAAATAGAAAAGTCAATCTTCTAAAACTATGTGCCTTCATTATCTGGAGCTTGTTTTGATTTTCTACCTAAATAATTGGATCTATTTTTAATATACTCTGCCATTTGGTATTTGTGTTGACACATGTGTTTCTTTGATGCTTGAACTCGGTTTCAGGATTTGATACTTAAAATATCACAGATCCTGGATCCTGTGACTCATTCCAGCCATCTCATCAGGGGTTGTGTCCTGCATACTTCATTAATTGCAGGAACCAATAGCTTACAACCATGCTGGATTCTTCAAAGGAGAGACAATGACTTTAACTCGATGGATGGAAGAGCTACTCCAGCACCATAGCTACCACCTCCATGACCAAACCCTGGTCTTCTACCTGAGCCCCTCAATGAAGGTTGAAATTCTGCAGATACCCTAGCCTTGTCACCAAATTCTCCAGAAGCTCCTCAAGGAGGGCCTCCATGGTATCCTTCCCGGTCTCCAAAACATGGTTTGTCTCCTCCTTCAAAGTGAGGCCCTCTGGGAAGATGATCACCACCAGGTGGACCACCCATAGGTCTGCCAAGAGGCTTTGCAGACTTTTTCAAAATTGCAGGAACAATCTCTAAAGGTAGATTTAAATATGTTCGGAGATATTCAATTCCATCATTAGTCAAATACCAGTAATAATGCATCCAAGCAAAAGACTCCCTCACATACTCTTTGGACTTGAAGCTCCGCATCAACTTGATGACTTGCATATTTGGAACATCAATTTCTGGGTGTTTGGGAAGATTATAATCCTTCTTTTAATATAGCACACCCTCTTTGAAAAGGTACTTGTAGACCTCATTGCAATTCCTTTTAGGTATCAACATTATGACCTACAATAACAACTGCTCCTTTATCTAGAATGCAAATGCAGATGAGTAAGCTTGCATGGAAAAATGATATCCTTTGTCGGCCGAAGAGTCACCAACCATGGACACTGGAATGAAAGAAGCTAATCATATACCCTTCTCTCTTCCAATGCCACTCATTTTATAGCCACCAAAAGGTATACCAGCATCAAAAATGTCAAAGCAATTAACCCAAACTATTTCTACACATAAGGCACAAGTAGGAGTGTTCGCGGTTTCTATATTCTTTGTAAACACTCCTGTTGCCAAGCCATAATGACTAGCATTTGCCTGCTTTATCACTTCATTTAAATCTTTGAATTTCATAATTGATTGTATAGGGCCAAATATTTCATCAGTAGCTATGGCCATGTTATCCCCCGAAATGTTATTCCCATAGCTAAACTTTTGAGAAAATTGTAGGCATAATATAAAAGCCCAATTTTTTTAGCCTCTGCCAACATATTAACAATATATCACAATCAAACATGAGCCTATTAACTAATTTCCAAAATTCCACATGGCATTCCAGTACCCTTGTGAAGAGTTCGTCAGCTTTCTCATCACACACAACATTTGCACGCATTATAAAAAACTATTTTTCTATCAACCTCAGACTGTTCAAGACAGAATGTAACTCCTCATAAAGTTCCCTAGGAACTGATCCATGAACCTTGTTAAGATGCTAGTAATTAAGAGACACATCATTTGTTTCATTCTCTATCTTCGACTGCCACATTGCACATCTAAGCATTGAAAAGTTCTTAATTAACTGTCTCAATCGCTTTACAATAGGGTTCACTTGATCATTTGAGGGTAGTAAATATCATTGACTTGGTAGAAAAGCACGGTAACAACTGGGGTTTTAAATTTCCAGAAAAGATGGAGTTCAACTCTTCCCAAACATATTAAAGGCATTTTTTGACTGGATGGTCCTTTGCATTATCCACCATTATCACAAAAGATTTGAAGAACGGGTAGTATTGTGCAACTTTAGCAGCAAAAAACTGAAGCCACTGCAGGCGAAGTCTCAAATCACTAAAAATAGCTTACTCTATCATCCACTGAGGACCTTGCTCAACACCTTTTCTAAAGGGATCGCCAACAACATGACTAAGGCACCGTGCTTTTGTCTTTTCTACAAATTCATCAAAACACACAAATTGTAAAATTTTCTTTCACATGAGTTCCATCATTATTGCTTTTCTATCTGATCTTGGTATTCAAATTGAAACCTAAGTGGTCACTTTGACATTTAAATGCTGCCAGAAACTGAAATTTTGTTGGAGCAGATCTGATGATAACACACCCATTTTGGCAAATCTAAAGGTATAATGTTATAGTGACGGATTTGTTTTATTTTTATTTTTAAATCTCTCATATTTTATCAGTTTTATTATTAGATATTTATTGTTTTAGTCTTGGACTGTTTCCTTCCCTGGCTATGTATCCTCTTTTCCGTGCACCTTGCGCGATCGCGATGAAACATAAATAGTAAGGGAAAGTTTTGTTTTCATGTCTTCTCAACTACGTATGCTCTTTACTGTGCACCTTGTGTGATCACGACAAATCTGAAACAACGAGAAAACTTTAAAACATAGACTTTCTAGGTAAGCTAACCAAGATCTAACCCCATTGTGTGGAAAAATCCTTTTTTGTTTTTGTTTTTCATTTTTTTTTGTGATTTGCAGGAAAAGAAGGCAAGCACGAAGAACAAGAGAGAAGAATATATAAAAAAAGGCCCCCTTCTTCTTTCCATTCGTTTACGTACATTTTAAACTTAACTCACTTGGTCCAAAGTTGCTTTATTCCTTAATAGGTCTTGAGTTCTCAAGTCTTATTAAGCTACTTTTTAGTGCATGCAATTTCTATTTTCAAGTTACTTTATTGTAAAAGTGAATCTCACATAAATAAAATAAAGTAAAAAGTGAATCACTTAAGTCTTTTAATTTATTGCTGCACTATTTAAAAGTAACATTATTGTAAAAGTGAACATCACTTATTCTACCAAAAGTGATTCACTTAAAATTAACTTTATTGTAAAGTGATTGTCAAAGGTTGATCTTGGGAAAAGGGGGGTTCTTTTTTTTAGTTGGTCAAGTTAATATATGCCACGTCACTATTGGGACATCTTCAACATTTTCTTTGATTGAGCATAAATTCATCATCCAAAATCAGTTTTCATTGCCGTTTTTTTTAAACCGCATATTTTTTCAAGTTCTTTGCATCCAGAGAGTTAGCTTCTATTCTTTTAGTCATTATTTTATAGTATGGCCTCCCCTTGTGATATTATACTTACAATTTATAACTATTTATCGTGGAAATCACGTATGGAGGATGTTCTACGAAGGAAGGGACTTTTCAAGATAACCTCAGGGAAAGAAACAGAACCCACTAATGATGATAAGAAAATTAAATGGAAAAATAGATGTGATGCAGCTCGTGGATTGATTGGGATGTCAATCTCTACTAATTTGTGATTCCACATATCTGGAATTGATGAACCTGATATAGCTTGGGAAAAGTTGGAATTTGTGTTTGGCAAACACAATGAAATTCGGGGTCATCAACTTGAGAATGAGTTGCTTTCCTTGAATCCAAACGATTTTTCATGCATTCAAGACTATTTATCTTAGTATAAAACTCTTAGACTCTTATGTGTAGAATGCAAGATTAAGAAAAAAGACAAACAATGTATTTATCATATTATTTCCAAACTTGGACCTGGATATTTTTTTTTGTATCTACATTCTACTCCATGAAAGAATAATTGATTGCAGCTAGCTATCAAGAGTCTAGTCTTGAATCCTTTTGTGATTCCTTAATTAGAGAGCAAGATAAGCTCATTCACCTTGGAATAATTAACAATGCAGATACATCTGGGAAAGTTGTATTGTCCCAATAGAAAGAAAAGTCCAAGCCTCCTAAGAAACATAATTTTTGCAATAATAAGCCAAACAACAAGGGTCCCAAATCCTCTCAGTCAGCTCCTTCTTTAAAAACTAAGAAATGATCCAAGCCAAAAGGAAATAAGACTGAGCGTCATTGCAATTTTTGTGGGAAAGATAATCATGATGAATCTAAGTGTTTCAAGAAGATGGAAGCCTTGGAAGCAGCAATGAAGAAGCACCACATCGGTGTAGATTCTTTAGAATATACCTCTCATGGACATGCACTTTATGCTTCTGGTTAATCTTATACTACATCTTCTTCTTCTACTTCAAATGAATAGCTCATTGATTCTTGAGCATCTTATCATATGGCTAAGGATCAAGCCATATTTTGTAATATGCATGAATGTAACACCAAACAAATATTTGTTGGTGATGATAGATCTCTCAATGTTGTAGGATCTAGAACAATTCCAGTAGAAAATGGTCATTTCAGTGATGTACTATGTGTTCCAAAAATTTTCTGCAATTTGTTATCAGTCTATCAAATTACTCATTTTGGTGAAGGTAAAACTGTGACGTTTACACCTCACCAAGTTGTAATCAATGAATTTAAAAATCCTCAAAATGTCCTTGCTACTGGAACTGTTGATGATATTACCAAGTTGTACAAATTTAACAAATTTGGGTCATCACCTTTTCCTTCAGTTTTTGTTGCTCATAGTGATAACTCGAGCAAATTTTGGCATGAGCGATTTGGTCACTTAAATTATCTCTCATTGTAACAACTATGTAAAGACAATATGGTGATTGGTCTTCCGATGGTATCTTGCAAGGATGGTGTTTGTTCCGATTGTGTATTTGGAAAACATCATCAAGACAATTTTGACAAATGTGCCTCTTGGCACGCCTTCGTTCCCTTGCAGCTTGTGCACAGTGACTTGTGTGGTCCTCTTCCATCTGCTTCCTTTTCTGGTTTCAAATATTTCTTAACTTTCATTGATGACTACTCCAGACGCACTTGGGTTTACTTCCTAAAACTTAAGAGTGAAGTATTTAACATGTTCTTGGCCTACAAGGCCCTTGTTGAAAAACAATCTGGTCATCAAATTATTAAGTTAATATCTGACAATGGAGGAGAATATGTTAACAACAAGTTCACTACTTTCTACACTGAACAAGGAATCCAACAACAACACACTGTTCCATATACACCACAACAAAATGGTGTAGCTTAACGGATGAACCACACTTTAAAAGAAATGGTTAATTGTATGATCCAATCTAAGGGACTAAGTCTTCAATATTGGGTTGAGGCCATAAATTGTACAAATTACATAGTTAATCACACACCCACTAAAGTTTTACAAGGTATAACATTAGAAGAAGCATGGAGTAAAATTAAACCAGATGCAAGTCACTTTCATGTGTTTGGTTGTGAAGCATGGGCTCACATTCTGGATGAAAAATGGAAAACATTTCATCCTAAAAGTGAAAAGTGTATATTTGTTGGATATTCAGAAGATGTAAAAGGTTATAGACTTCTTCAGCCACATTCTCATGATATAATCATTAGAAGAGATGTTAAATTTGATGGAAATATCTTGGCCTGTGAGCCTAACTTGGTGGGTGTGCCATCTTTGGCCTGCGAGCCTGATTCGACAATTGTGCCTTCTTATTCTATTTCCAACTTCCTTGACAGGTTTCCAAATCCAGTTTATGACAACGATCATGAGGATGAAAATACACCTCCTCCTGCTCATGTTCCTCCAATTGCACCAGCACCAATGCTTCCTCAATGGGTCCATTCAACATGTGAAGCAGTTGGTGATCTTGCCGATGATCCTAGAGATCAACGGTGAACACATTCTCAATTTCAACAAGCCTTTTATCTTTTGGCTCAAGTTTTTGAGAATCATGATCCAGAAACTTTTGCAGAAGATTCAGGAAATCTAGATTGGGATACAGCTATGGATGAAGAATATCGTTCCTTAATGGTGAACGATACTTGGGATCTTGTTCCTCTTCCAAAAGGAAGAAAAATTGTTAGATGTAAATGGGTCTACAAGACTAAGTATGCATCAGATGGAAGTGTTGAAAGACTTAACGCAAGGTTAGTTGCAAAAGGTTTTTCCCAAGTTGAAGGGATTGAATACAATGAAACCTTTGCTCCTATCGCAAAAATGAATTCCATCTGTCTTGTTCTTTCCCTTGCAGCCTTACATAACTGAGAAGTCCATCAAATAGATGTCAAGTTTTCCTTTTTACATGGTGATTTACAGGAAAAAATTTACATGGAACAACCTCCTGGATATGTTTAGGATAACTCTAGCCTTGTCTGTCTCCTTAAGAAATCCTTATATGGCCTTAAGGAATCTTCTAGAGCTTGGTATGCCAAAATGGATAGCTTTCTCCTTGACACTGGTTTTTCTAGATGCCATTCTGACCCTAATGTCTATACCAAGAAAGTAGGAAACCATCTCATCATACTTGTTCTTTATGTTGATGATCTTATCCTTACTGGTAGTGACCCCAAACTTATAACCCATGTGAAATCCAGTCTTAAGCAAAATTTTGAAATGTCAGACTTAGGAAATTTGCATTATTTTCTTGGCTTCCAATTCTTACAAACAAAAAAATGAATCTTTCTTTCGCAGTCTAAGTATTCTTGTGACCTTCTTCACCGCTTCCACATGGAATATTATAAACCAGCCCCTTCTCCCTTCCATTTTGGAGTCAAAATTTCTGCCACTTGTACTTCCCCTAAAGTAGATGCCACCTTGTATAGTCAACTTGTTGGTAGTATTTTATACTTGACTCATTCCCATCCTGACCTTTCCTTCACCATTGGTTGTGTTTCCTGTTATATGCAAACTCCTCATGAAAGTCACTAGAAAGCAGGAAAAGGAATACTTCAATATATTTGAGGTACAATTCAATTTTGGTTTCATTACAGTATAGGGGGGAAACCTTTGTTGGTTGGTTTCACTAATTCAGATTGGGATAGCGATCCTGATGATCGAAAGTCTACTGCATGTTATGTTTTCAGTCTAGGATCTGGACCTGTCACTTGGGCTTGTAAGAAACAACAAGCTCTTGCTCTTTTTTCAGTAGAAGCACAATATTGAGCCGTAGTTAATGCCACTCAGGAAGCTTTATGGCTTTGACAAATCCTTTTAGAGTTTGGATTCGAGTAGCAGCAGCAACCTACTCCACTTTGGTGCGACAATCAAAGTTCCATCAAGCTTGCTAAAGATGTAGTTCTACATCAGCGTAGCAAACACATTGAGCTACACATGCGCTTCATCAGAAATCTTGTTCATGATTATGTTATTGAAGTGCTCTATTTCCCTACAAATGATCAAGTTGCAGACATATTCACCAAGTCTCTTACAGAAGCGAAGTTTTCTAAACTTCGACCTATGTTAGGAGTTCAAGAATGTGTCCTTAAGGGGGATAGGCTATGATTCCTCCTTCCTTCTCCTAATAGTGTCACTTTTGTAAATCATTCAATCCTATCCCAAGTTGTTCTTAAGGGGGGATGTTAGGATATTTAGACACTTAGGAGTTATTTAAGATCAACTTGTGTAATATATCCGTTAGGTAAAAGTGTGTTTCTTTAGTATGCATTAGTATGCATTTGTAAATATTCTAATTCTATAGTCACGATATGTTCTAGACATAGAGTGACCCGATGGTTCAAGTACTTATTTTAGATCATACCTACCATTGATCCATGGCTTAAAACCCGATTTGGTCTATGATCTCTATTTAAAGAGCATAGAGGGTTCTTGGCTAGTTGATTGATTATGAGAAGCTCATGTAACTTTCTTTCTTTTGCATAAAAAATTGCTCCAAGTAGCTATTTTCCTGGGACCATGGACTGTTTTCCTCTCGAGGGTTTTAGGCATGTGACAAACATCGGTGTGTTGATCTGTGATCTATTTTTGTGAAGCGGTTGTTCAAGGTGTTCGATCTTTTGGGAGTACCTTGTGTACCCGAACAAATACTCATAAGGAAATTCATGAGAAAGGCTCAAGAAGATAAAGATACTCAATATTTATAAGAAAGTAGGTGATACATCATCTACTTATCATTATATACAATTAAATTTGTTTTACCGAGTACTAACCAATTAACAATGGGTTATTGGGAAAAAAATTCAATATTTTTGAATTAAATATTCATCCATTGTTTGACATTTATTTTAGTACAATGTTTATAGGTAACCATACATGCCATAATGTGTGGGGGGGGTGGGGAGTGGGGGTGGAATGTGTGTTTTTTATGTATATATATTGACATGCATACTAATAATTATTACTAGTGTTTTTCAAGGCATTCTTTTCACATCTATACTTGCTCAAAAGAACTTTTGGTTTCAATATTTTCCTCTTCAACAAAAGCACTTTTGGTTTCAATATATAATGGTGTTCCATGACTTATTTTCCTCATAAATATCAGACCACATCAGGTGCCAATATCATGCACTGAAACCAATGTAATGTTCCTTGTGAATAATTTTCCCAAAGTGCTCAAATTCACCAAATTTCAACTATCGGTATATGGATACAACTGATTCCAAAATCCTCCAATTACTTTCAAACTTGTTGAGGAAGGTAATGAGGGGTGATGGGACACATTAACACATATATAAAACATATAATATACTTATATACCCAATAATTTTCTTCAATTTGCAAGGGAAGACGTTTCAGGACAAGACTTGTCAATTTGGGAGATGGAAATCCCCCCTGGGTCCTGGAACAAATCTCTTCCAAACACTTTACAGCCTCCAATAATGGTTAATATGATACTTGGATATGTTATAAGAAATTAATTAAAGTATAATTCAATAACTATATGTTTTTTTTGGTTGATTAGGTATCCAAGAGACTTAGGGAATTTACTAGTAATTTTGAGGCTCAAACCCCCAATGGTAAATGGCTCCAAATAGCTCCAAATTCTCTCAAATTGTACTAGAAGATGTATGAATTATGTTAATATATAAAAATGGTGTTTATAGGTGTCTTTAAACCATCAAATTACTTCTTCAACTCACTTTTTTAATCTGTTCAATGTATGGATTTTTACAAGCAACTTGTGGTTCAAATCCCCTAGGGGTAGATGATGAAAATGACTTTCCAAATGCACTCAATACAACTCGAATTTCTGAATGGAATAAGGGGAAATATAAATTACATCGACATGAAATAATATTCATCAGAATCAAACTTTTAATTTCTTCTATAACTCCCTTAATTCATATGCAAAAAGACTAGTTTCAACCTTGGGGGAAATTATAGGTAGTCTTCTCCAAATGGTATGAAACTCAACAAAACAACTAAAAATCCTTATGTAATGAACATTAAACTCATATAATAAATCAATAAAATTCCATTCATCCATAAACCATCAGTATTTCACTTATCCATTTGAATCCATCAACATTACATTGGTTCAGAACAAGGTAGTGGGGAAATGGCACTGTTTCTTCATTGTTTAACATTTTTACATGAAATATTTTGGTATTTTGACCTGATAATTTCTGAATACAAATAAAATAGTGTCAATGGAATTCCATTCATCATATATATATTAGAGAAACATTCTTTCATTCAAAATCATCAGCATTACAATGGCATACATCAATATAGTGGGGAAATGGTCATTGTTTTCTCATTAATAATCACTTTTACATAAAACAATTTGGTATTTCAACATGATAATTTATGAATATGAATAATATAGTATATTACGCTTATTTCCATATTAAATGGACCATGATAATCTCTCCCAAAGATATCAATATCTCACCATGTGTGCCTCAGTCCATAAAGCAAGAATATGATGAGAAAACTTGGAATAGATGAAAGAACAAGCTGAAATTGAAGTGTCCAATAGATTCCTTGTATATTTCATCTGTAAATTATGAATCCAATAAATCTCCATGAAATAACTGAATGTAATTTCCACACACCAACTTGGATGGGAATCTTTCACCCTCGAAATTGGTTAAGGAAAGAAACTAGTCATCCACTAGCTCTCTCTCTTCACAAATGAAAATTTATCAAATTATAAAAATATATTCTATTGTTTGGTTCCTATATTTTATAAAAATCCTTATACTTCTATGGTTACAAATCCATCCAAAAAAATCAAGACAATTCGAGTTAGGGTGTGATCTCATGATTTGCGATGTGTCATCCCTTTCGTAGCCTTCCATCTTCCCCCAATTTGAGTAGGAGCCCATTGAGATTACAAAAATCACATGAGAGACCTATTGGATGCTATATTTCAAACTGACATGTCATATATGCCATATTTCATCCTTCATATCTTATTTTTGTCATAGGTGTCATGGCATCTTCATCATTGTCGTCATAGAGCTAGGGAATCTAGTCCAAGTGTCTCACTGGCTCCAAAATGACTCTTCCTCTCCCATGTAAGTTAAATTTCCTTCCAAATTAGACCTATTATGCATATGTACAAGTTTATTATCCTTATAAATTATCCAATAACATTTAGGCTTCCCATGGATTTGAAATTACAAGAGGAGGATGCCATGTGGGACACAATTTCTAGCTTGTGTGGGCCCCATAGTCTCCATGTGTCTCTATTCTCCATTGCCACTCAAATTTTATCTTGTAATTATTTAATAAGCTCCATTATTAAATATTTACACAATTCTAATGTTAAAACATCATTTATTGTCCCCCTTATTCCAAATCCCAAAGCTTCCACCCCCAACCTAGGAAACTAGTAATTTTCATCCTTGGCAAATAATTGACCCTTAGCATTGATTTGAAAAAATCTCATGAATATGGAAAATGTGATTAGGCCATTGTGACCTAATGAAAAATTTGGGACATGAAAGCATTCGCAAGAGAATAAAGGTCTTCATCAAGGGTTCCAAGTCTTCATCAATGACCACATCATCACCTTTAAGGGGACAAGGACCATTAATCCATCAAATGTGGGTCCAAGGGATTCTTCAAGGATTATCCATGAAGAAATAGGATTCTTGGGATTCTTTAACCATATCAAGCATACGAGGATAACTCCAAGGGTAAATATCCAACATGCTACCTCCTGTGGGGTTTCTAGGCCTTCTCAAGGGGTACCATGACACCATCATAGCGAGAATGGGTCATTAATGATTCTCCAACCCATATATGGCTTCTTTGTCATCCATAGGGGCTTCACCACCATCTCCAAGTTCTTCAGTATCAACATCAAAATATTCATCATTGTCAACAAGGTGGTGTCTCCAAGATCCATCCTTGTGGGTATAGGGACCTTATCAACTGGATACAAGGTGCTCCACAGCAAAAACCATATTTGTAAGGGCTCCAACACACTAGATGTGAGGTTACTGGGATCATCCATACCTATACACTTCAAGATGGACTTGGGGGAATCAATGACAACCTATGGCGCCACTCCAATTCCATGTTGGCATTAATGACAATTTCATCAATAGTCCCTAGAACCTAACCCTTATGAGTAGTGTTGAGGAGCAAAGGATTGTACCATCCAGTTTGGATATTTTTCTTATACAATGATGATAATATATATATATATATATATATATATATATATATATATATAACTATGTACCTTGAGAGAGAGAAAATATTATTGGTCTTGTTGGTCCTATAAAGGAGTTGTTTTTCCACCTTTTATGGTTCACGTTATCTTGTGGGTATGTGGGTTGCTTTATTATTGTGACCCCTTGGTTAATTATTGGCCCTTTACCTTACTTGGTTACTTTATGTTTTTATAAAGGACCTTTAACCCACTTATTTTTTATGGTTTTATTATAAAACCATTGGAAATTTTACTTTTGGGTTTTAATTATTAAAAACCGTTTGAGAATTTATTTTACCGTATGGATATTTTACTTTATGATTTGATTATAAAAACATTAAAAAATTATTTTAAGGTTTTATGTTATAACCTTTGGGCCTTTTATTGTTTTACCTTTTCTCATTACACCATTTATTTATTTTATGTTTTATTTTTGGACCACCTCATTTTATATTGTTCCTAAGTAAATTTAAGTGTTTGACTCATGTTGTGTTATTTAAACACCCTAAACTACATATAAAAAAGCGGTATCACTAAAGAGATATACTTTGTATCCATATCTTACCTTGGCTCTCCACTACTGCTAACTTCATCACCCATGTCTGTGTATTCCTCCATGGTTATTGTGTGTGCATGATCCTTTTGCATCCTCCACGATGACTGCTTCTGCGTGGTCCATTCGCTTCCTCCACCATGATTGTTCTCATGATTTTCTTCCTGCATGTGATCCATCTCCCACGTGATTGTTCTGATGCTTTTCCTACGCATCTCTCTTTCTCACGAATGCTATGCTCCGTGGGGATCCTACGCGACTGTGCTAGCTCCCTGTGTGATCCATCTCTTGCATGACTATTCTGCTACTTGTTCCACACATCTCTCTTTCTTGTGACTGTTCTACTATTGTTATGCATATTCCCATCAGAAAGTTCCTCAAGATTCTATATAGAGAGGTTCTATTAATTTATCATAGGTAGTGAGCAGGATTACCACTCTCTAGAGAAGACTCACATGTTCCAGTATCAAAAGGATTTGAAAACCACTTCCTTGCATTTCAGACAGCTACGGTTAAAAGTGGAAGAGAGTGCACAAAGAAAAAATGCAGAGAATGAGGCTAAAGAAGCATTGGCCATTTCTTCCTCTGCTCATGCTTGCAAGTCAAAGGATAAAATCAAAGATGTTCTTGAAGGTCCTAAGAGAACACACCATTCTTATACATTAGAAATATTGTAGAAAGTAGAAGAGTTAAAGAAAAGTCTAGAGAATCTTAGCTCAGAGGCAGAAGCACAAGAATTTATGGTCGAACCTCAAGTAAAGAAGTAGAAGGTTAATGAGGTCATTACATAAGTGAAAACACATGGATAAATCCCTCAATTTCCAATGGAAGTGATTCAAAGGGTGGAGCATCCTAAACAACAAATCCTGGAAGTTCAACAAGATCAGCAGGTGGAACCATTTTCCCCAACCAATGTTGAGGTACATGAAATACATAGTGATATGGAAGAGGAAAACACTCCTTCCACCTGTCATGTTAATGTTTTCACTACCATAACCTCATTTTCTACAACCACCCAGTTATTTGGGATCCTTTTTTAGTCCTCATTTCCATAATTTTCTTTTTTTGAGATCATTTTGTCTCAAATTATTTTTGCTACCAATGGAACTCCCTTGGATCACAAAACACACCAATTTCTATTCCTCTTTCTAATTCATATATTCTTTTGGACTCCTTAGGAATTTATACTATCTCCACATCCCAACATTACTTTATTCCACAGCTAGATACTCCTTCCATCTCCACAACTTTTCCCCCTAAAACTTCTATATCTATCGCCACTACTATTTCTTCATCCCTTGAACCTATTATTCCTGCACCTTCTACCATTATTCCACCCCTCAGTATGGAAGTCCCCATAAATGAAAATTCCCAGCCTAAACCTTTAGTTACTATTCATGAGGGAACCATCTCAACACTAGAGGAGATGGCCGATTTTGGTGAAGATGCAGTAGTCTCTATGGGAAAATATTTCTCGAGAAGGAAAGATACGTTTGGTGTGAAAAAGGGATCTAAAAGAACAAGGGAAGGAACATTCAAGAAGGGGGTAGTCCCAAATTAGATCTTTTGGAAAAGAGACTCCTTAGATACCAAACAAGAAGCCATGGACACATCAGCTGCTATGGGAGCTTTTGCTGGAGCAAGTTTTGACTCAGTATCTCAACTCAACAAAGAGTTGGAAGAAAAAGAGCAAGAATTGCAAAAGTTTAAACAAGACCTAGCACAAGCCGAGGCACACCATAGGCAAGAAATCCAACATCTGAAGGATGAATATGAGGATAAGCTAAAATAGCTTCAAAGACAGAATGATTCTCTGAAGCACCAGCTTGAGAGGGTAGGTCAGTTGACTAAGAAACATGAATACATGATTTTTATCTTTGAGAAGTAGCTCAAGTACCTCCAACTTGCATCTACCACCTCTTCCTTCTCAAAATTCACAGGAGAATAATTTAAACAATTAGCCTGCATAATACATGATGAGTATTATCAAGGGATTGTTAATTTGTTTAAAGTATTTAATGAAACTCATAAACTATATAATGAATTTGAGCACCAATCAGATGTTCTCCATGATCATAACATGAGGATAACGGATGCAACCAGATATTTGGACAACATCATAGACTGGAATAAGTACATCAAATAAATACCAAACGATATGCCAATCTTAGATAAGTTCAAGTCGATTGAGACATGGGAGAGTATCTATCATCTGGTTGAGTCCATCATTAAAGTTGGACATATGGCATGCAAAAGGAGGTGGTTTGTTTTAGAGACATTTCTCAGTTATCTGGATCTACCACTATTAGACCCTAATGATGAGGTTATTCCTTCGAAATTGAAATTGGTGCAAATGGAGAGTGACTTCACTAAATTCAAGGAGAAGATATTGGAGATCATTCAACTCACCATCGATGAAATCAAGCAGTGGATTGAGACACCTCTTGCTTCATTAATGAGGATTGATATGTTCCTAAAATAATGGATGAAGATCAAGAAAAAGGAGATCGCTTCCCTAATACGTAAATAAGAATTGTTTTTAGAGAATGCTCAATTTAGGGACATCCAATGTTTGATGGATGCTTTTTCCAAGTGTTGCGATGCCCTTGGAAAATGATGAAACTAAAATATTTTTTGATCCCACATTTTGGTAAGATTATTTTCTTTGTATAATTTTGTAATATTATTTAAGCAGAAGGGTACCTCACAGCAAGGGGGACTAGCAGGATTAAGCCTAGGAGAGCTACATGAGAGGAGACTACCAAAGACATATCATGAAAGATCTGTAATTTTGGAATATTGTAATTTTTTACAAGTTAATAAAATTACATTGTTACTTATGTTATGTTATATTATTATTCATTAAATTTATTTTATGAATTTTAGTCATTCTTCTATCTTTCTGTCATACTGATCATAGGTTGCTTATGTATTGAACATGTTAAATTGATGCATTTCAATACAATTTTAACATACTAAATGTGCATTGAATAAATGTGTTTATTTAATTCACATATTCTTTTATGCATCTGATGAATAGTTATTGATCCCTAATACTAATTTTTCAATTGGTATTACCTGATAGGACATTTTTACACTTATAATACTTTGGATAAAGCATTGCAATCGTTATTGTTTAGTTTTATTTAAATTTTATTAAAGGGATTAAACTTGATTTATATTTTTATACATTGAGTGATTATTTCTCTATTATCAATTACATATTATAACTTCCCTGCCTAAAAACTGTTATAATCACTTCCTTAGTTTCCTTAGACCATTTAGTCTAGAAACCAGTTACTTCAAAACTTTCTCATATCTTCCTTGAAGAAAGAGAATATCTCTTAGATTTGGAAACCTTTGTGCCAGTGGATGCCTCAAATCCATAGGATATAGTCATCCCAATCCACTCGGGGATAGAATCGTCTATGCAAGGGATTGATTTGAATCCTTTTTGGTTGGACTATTTCTTTGTGTTGATTTCCATTAGATTATCCAACAACCTACAATCCTGCGTCATCAACATTATGTTATTGTGTAAATGTATTAAATGCTAATCAAGTTAGGACTGAAGTTATGAAAGCGTATAAAAATGAAAAAGGAGATCCATGTATGTTGGATCTTGGATCAAGAGGGGGAGTAGGTATAACCCACCAATAATCATAATTAACCATTTAAAGGAGAAGATAAAAAATATGTGGGGATATATTATACATACATACTAGAAAAAATGAGGGATAAAATGCATCAAGTCATGTTAATCTTGAAGAACTTGGAATTGAAGATGTTATATGTTTAGTTTCAATTTGAGAGTTTAGTTGTGCAAGTTGTTCATAATTGTTGTTCAAACAGATTTTTCTACAACTATTAAAACTGGAACTACTCACTAACATGGAAAATAGATACATGTATCCCTCTACATGGATTCATGTGGAACAATTCTCTATTTTTACTTTTCCTATGTATCAATGATCGTAATAAATTGTTGGAGTTAAAGAGAAATCTGAATTTAGAGAATTGATGTATAGGATGATAGGTATGGGTGGTGATATGGCATAATTTACTATTCCTTAATAGATAATAGAGGTAAAACTTGACAAGGTGTAATAAAAGCTCACCAATCCAAGCTATCAATAAAATAATGACTGCAATTTATGGAGGGAAAATAAGAGAGACTCTCATACATGCAGAGCATTATATCTTACACATGGATTAACTAAAAGAATTTGGAATTTTATTGGGCACTGATAACAGAACCTAGGTAGCCCACATCAAGAAGAAATAATCATTTAAGGTCATCTTAAATGTTGGATAAATGAAATTGAAAAGTGTTGAAGGTGGGTATTGATTGAACGCCTTTATGAAGGTGCATAAATGTAGGGTCTATTACTAAAAGAAAAAGGGGCTCCATAGTCACTGCGTACCTATGATAACTCTTACGATCCTGCCATGTTCTCTCCTTTTACATACTCTTAATGCTTTCAATTAAGATAATAACCAATGCAAATGCCATACATTTGTACTCCAACGAATTCTCATTTTGTTTCCACCACTTGGGAGATATGGAAAATTATGAAGTAATTGTATACGGAATTTAATACGCAGAGAAAATTCCAAGTATTTTAATATTGGATTCTAGCTTTAAATGATATTGTGCAATATTCAATGAAATTCAGCACAAATGTCTCTCCCAAATTTAATTTATACCTCAAATTTTCACCAATGTTTCTCTATATAATATGAGAGTCTTTCAGAATTCTCACATGAATTTGTAGATTATATCGAGTTATATTTTCACCCCCCATCCTGTAGTAATTTTCCTCTAAACCCTATACCATCCCTTGAAATGTGAGATTATGTGTTTCTTGTGAAGTTTCTTGAATCAACTATTCACATATATCTTCAAGTCAGATGCAACAATTCATCAAGGAAGAGGATTGAGAAACAACTTTACAATCTGGAAAGAGGGAAAGGGTCAATGTCATTTCAGAGGAGGAGGATATAATTTTCATGTACCAAAATATTCCAGAAAGACGATGGAAAACTTCAAACCCATTGATACTATAAAATGACAGTATTTAGGACAATGTAGAAACACCTTTTAAGTTGCAGAGGCATCCATGACTCATACACATAGATTCATAACATATTTATCTTTTTTCATTAAGATAAACAAGGGGTTATCAAACTCAACAAGATTATATCCTAGTCATATACATTCCATAGAAGGACACTTCCAAACTTAGAGGTCTAGCAAGTGTTACAGTCCAAGGGAAGTCACGTCCCAGACTTAACAGTCCTCAAATAGGTCACACCCAACCTAAGGAGGTCACAGGTCAACTTAGGAGCAACGCACAAGTGACAACCCATACAAACACACAAAACAAGGATCACTCTAAGAGAATCCCAAGGCAATAGAACAAGCTAAGCTAAATACAAAAAAGTAATTACCCTACCTAAGGAACTCAACCAAATCATGAATGAAGTCTAATAGTCAACATGAGGTCGTGGTTGACCCCAACCAATAGTAAGGAGGTCACAACCTGCTCAAAATAGTAGCAGGAGGTACGAACCATCCCTAGCAGTTGTAAAGAAGATCATGGCCTGCTCAAAATAGAAGAAAGAGGTATAACCCATCCCTAGTAGTTGTAAATAAGATCATGGCCTGCTCAAAAAAACTTGAAGAAGAGGGCGACAACCTTAGATCACTACGAAAGAGGTGAATGTAGGAATTTATCCTAATATAGGAAAAATGATGTTAGTGAATGTTTAGTACATCAAATTCTGGACTACATTATAACTTTGAAGAGTCAACGGAGAAGGCACCTTAATGTCAGAGTTATAAGTTTTGTGTAGGTTGTTTTTAAGCATTTTGAGGCATGCATACTTTAGTTATCATGGTTTCTATCTTGGACAAATAATATCATATTGTATAAGTTTAGTTAGTGTTGTAATAGTCAATTAGAACTTTCCTTTGGGTCCTTATTTGAACAAAAATGTATTGTAAGTGGATATCTCAATATATATTTAACATTATGTAGTATAAATGGTCATGGACAAACAATCGTAGGTATATTCCAACTTGTCATATTAGATGGTAGGTCATTTTTTATAACATTATATGTTAGTATTAATACATAGAGAGTTTGATGTGCTTGATTAAATACCAATCCCATACCCTTATACATGATAAAATCTAGTGGAAATGTCACAATCCTGAAATCTTGAAAAATGGTTAATTCTATTCAATTCTGAATGGGATCTAAAATTTCACATTTTTCATATGAAGTCCAAATAGGTTGGAACCACTCTCAAGCATATTGAAACAATTATTGATAATGTTAAAAATTTAATTAAAAGGATATAAATTGAAAGATAAAGAGAATGTCACTCTTACTTCCCTAGGAATCCACAAAATAGGGGTACCTTGTAGAAAACTGGTCCTTTGGTATCCCAAGAATAGGGGTACCCATACAAAATTGGTCCATAGGTATCACCAAAATAGGGGTACCTAATCCCCTCTACATTCGATGTCCCATAATTCCATGAAAAGAGTCTCAGGTACTTCGACCAAGTTTCAGGTACAATATGCTACAAAAAGGTATGTGGGTACATGTTATGAAGTACAATTGGTATGGGTACACGTACCCTAATAACCGGTACATGTACCCATCCTACTTAGAAAAATATAAAACAATTTTTTTGTCCCTCAAAAGTCCAAACTTTCTTAAACAACATTGGTTGCATGTTATTGAATTCATGCTTCACTACAAAGAGTGCTCATACCAACTCTAAGTATATGCAAACCACCATATACCTCAAAGAAGAATAGATTTTTGTATTGTTCTCTCTTTAGGATAGGAAATCCAAGGAGTTTTTCATCTTCAAGTGCACAACTCATGATGAGATCTAGAGGAGGTATAATTGCATTTAAAAACATTTTAAGAAACTTTATCTATATTCTTTTGTTATTCCAACCAAATATACTCGACCATTTTTCATATAGACATTGTATAGTTAGGGCATAAGATATTTCAAGTTTCTCATATACATAACATAGAAATTACATTGTTATTCCATACTTTTGGGAAGTGGAAAAATTAGTTAACCAACAACCACTAATATTGGAAAGAATAGTAGTAAACCACTCAAATTGTGTCCAAACTCCTTGACTACAACAAAATCAACACACATTGTTACTTCCAATGGCCAACATAGGATGCCAACGAATCATGCCCACAACTAGTCTAGAGCATGTGACAAAATTTTATCACAATTTACTTGTTCATGGAGATACTTTTCCTACAATATAATGGGATCTTCCTCCACTTTTATTACAAGTAATACATGATTAATCAATACTTGTTTTGGAAGATCTTTGACCTTTGATGCTACGGAAGTTTATACAGCTTCTCTTATAATTACTAATCCATTACCTCTCAAGGATTCTTCCATTCATTCCTCTATACAGTGATTGATAACACTAGAGTCCCCCCCATCCTACCCCACCCCAATTTATTATGATGAGGATTAGTGGCTCTTCCCCATTTATTCTACTTCCAGTTTAGTTTCAACTCTCTTCTATGAGAGTCATTCATTCACTTTTCTACAATTCACAAGGATTACATTACTATAGATGGTTCTATTTAATATTATAGGGCTTACCTTGTTTTCTTGATAAACCACACCCCTCATTTTAATCTTACTTTACTTCTATTACTTGTTGATTGTACTTTTGATTCCTTACTCCCAATGTCCTATTTTGGTGTTTCATGTACACCAATGTAATTTCTTACTTACTTCCTTATCAACTGCATTTTCCTTGCCTACATTGGAGAACAAAAATTCCCCTTCTTTGAAGTTTTATAGTCTTCACATAGACATGAGTAAACATACATTAAAGAGAATAATTTTGTGTCTAAAAAATGCATCACTCATTCTGTTGTTTTTTATTTATGTACATTGCATGTATATGATTTTAAGGAGAATAGATGAGATCCTATTATGGTCTTAAAACCCTAAATTTGGTGTTATTTTGTATGATGGAATGACATATTATGATATTACGCTAGAAATACTATTAGGTGAATGCTCATATACTCCAAATGAATCAAACATTCAAAGAAGTGCTTTAGAAGAGTAATTAAAATAAACATTTTTAAAAAAAAGAGATGCATACAGATCCTAAAAAACTCACTCCCATACTTAAAAAAATGTCATCTTTAAGTGAACTATAATGCAACAACTATAGACAACACTAAGTACCAACTGTTTCTCATCACTTCAAATGTCAGGAAAAATATTTTATAACTGTGATTTTTGAAGCAGTTAATGCATGTGCCTGCGAAAAGAGAGCATTTTTTATGTGGGAAAATAGAAAATAAAAATGGAAAATTTATACCTGGGTGAAAACGTGAAGTTGTGTAACACTTCTGTGAGAATTGAGTGCCTGAGCAACATAGCGGACGTTATTCGGCCGAATAACTAATCCTTTATTCAACCAAATACCTTTTAACAGTGAACCATTTAATTTGATGGAACACACAGCCGACAGTAATTTTTACCGACAGTTCAATGTGTATTCGGTCGAACAATTATTCGACCAAACAATTGTTCGATCGAATAATTGTTTGGCCAAATCATTATTCGGCCGAATAATTGTTCAGTCGAATAATTATTTTGGTCGAACAATTATTTAGTTGAACAATTATTCTGCATAAAAGGTCAGCTGCGACCTCATTTTCATGGTTTCCGCTTACATTCGATTGTTGTCTTTCAGTTGTGCATGTACTATCACCCCGTCCTGCATGTCCCACCACCCCATCGTTCTTGTTCTACCACCCCATCATGATTTTCTGCATGGTCACCAGTTGTACCTGTCCCACCACCTTATTTGTCTCTTGTTGTCCCCGTCCCCACCTCCACCTGCAGTCCCACCTTTCTTACATTGACATGTACGTCTGCTACCCTACCACCTGTCTAGCACCCTCTCGATGTGAAGGTCTATTCCTGGAGGTCTGTTCATGGAGGTTTGTTTGGCAACGAGGTCTGTTCGTGAAGGTCTGTTCATGGAGGTATGTTCGTGTTCTATTCTTGGAGGGTCTATTCGTGGCCTGTTCATGCTCTGCTCTCTTCTTGTCAGGTATTCAAGTATTTTTTTTGCAATTTTTTTTATAATTAGAATGTTGAATAAATGATTCATGGCTTGTTGTAGCCAATGGATTAAATTTATTTTTCGTCGTAGTTTTTATTTTATTTTATAGTTTTTTTTATCTTAAAGTTTGCATATGTTAATTAGTAGTGTAGATTTCTTTTAATTTTAATCTTAGTTCATAGGTATTATGAGGAAGATATTCATTGACGAACTCTGTCCATGGACAGATTTGATGAACTCTGTCCATGCAGAGTTCATCAACTTTGTCCCTAATCACTTTACTTAGCATAGGGGATTTTAGTTGGTTTTATATAAATCATAAAAAAAAAATTATTATTACACAAAATACCAAATATTACCGATTACCGATCCATTTGATATATGTATTTTTAATATAAAATACCAAAAAATACAAATAACAATTATTATTAAACTGAGGTTAGGATCATACCCATTATTTTTTGTCATAAAAGAATCACAAATAACATGTATAATGCTTATCAATTACAGTTTATACTTACCATTATATTAGGATATTGTAGATTTATTTTAATTTTAATTTTAGTTCATATGTATTATGATGAAGATATTCATCCATGAACCTATCCATGGATAGAGTT
Source organism: Pseudotsuga menziesii (assembly GCA_001517045.1). Lineage (NCBI taxonomy): Eukaryota > Viridiplantae > Streptophyta > Pinopsida > Pinales > Pinaceae > Pseudotsuga > Pseudotsuga menziesii. The sequence goes on along the minus strand of LPNX010191609.1, from coordinate 52,815 downwards.
GATGAACTCTGTCCATGGAGAGAGTTCATGAACTTGTCCATGGACAGAGTTAATGAACTTGTCCATGGATAGAGTTGATGAACTTTGTCCATGGACAGAGTTCATGAGCTCTATCCACATGGACAAAGTTCATGAATTCTGTCAATGGACAGAGTTGATGAACTCTATCCACATGGACAGAGTTGATGAACTCTGTCCATGCAGATTTCATCAACTCTATCCCTGATCACTTTATTTAGCATAAGGGATTTTAGTTGCTTTTATATAAATCATAAACAAAAAAATTATTATTACACATAAAATACCAAATATTACCAATTACTAATTGTTTGAACTATGTATTTCTAATATAAAATACCAAATATTACAAATAACAATTTTTGTTACACTGAGGTTAGTATCATTCCCATTAATATATGTCATAAAAGAATCTCAAATAACTTGTATAATGATTATTAGTTACATTTTATACTTACCAATATATTAGGATATTGTACTGATTAATCTGATTATTAAGCCTATAAATAGCCAAAAATCAACTCTGCATTCATAAAAGTAAGATTTGTTTATGGTTAAGCTTTAACATATACAAAGGGTTATAGAAACAATTTATACAAAGTAAACTATTTATACATAAGCTCTAAGCTGAACTGATTACAACCTGTATTAATATGAAGTAATATGCAAATGCTGATCATTACACTTTTTATACTATAACTTTTTGTACCTTGTTGGGAGGTATTGTTCATTTTTTCAGTGGTTGGTTTGTTTTTCTTCCTTCGTTGTTCGATTTTATTTGTATATATCGATCGCAGTGTCATTTATATAAAGAAGGGTAATTTATCTTTATTTGTAGATATGGGTCACCGATTATTTGGATTTATAGATATGTTTGATCAAATCTATAACTCCAATTACTCCATGATTGATATCTACACATAAAATTTAGAGGAAGCGGAAGTAGTAATGTTTTTACTTGTTTCTTCTTAAAGGTATGTACTATTACCCAAACTTATCATTTGATAGTTGATGTTTGGATAGAGTGCATGAAATTTGTCAATGTGGATAGAGTGCATGAACCATGTCCACATGGACAGAGTTCATGTACTCTGTCCACATGGACAGAGTGCATGAAATTTGTCCAAAATGGACATAATTCATGTGCTTTGTCTATGTGGACAGAGCACATGAATTCTGTCCAAATGGACAGAGTGCAACATCTTTTTGTTTGGAATTAAATTCTTCCATTGCTTCCTATACTTTATTTTGTTATAACATGTTTTTTATTATGGTAAGTATTTATATTGCTAATAAGTGTACCTATAATGTCCCATGTAGTTAATACAAAATAAATCAAAATTTGTATCCCACTACTCCAAGATTAGCCCTATAATTACCATTGCTTACTTATTTCTTTGTTTGTATTTGGGTGGCTTACTAGATAAAGATGATTAGTATAATTTTAATTGTTTTTATCTTTGAGTGCTTACATTGTAACCACCTATCATAATAAATCAAATCAATAACAAAATTTTTTATGATTTTATGGAGTAATGAAAATATATGCAGCTATACTCATTTTAAGAACTATTAGATAATAAATTAGCTATATTCATTTTTAAAACTATTAGATAATATTAGGGACATCTGGGTCCTTATTAAAAACTTACTTTTTTCTAGTAGCCAGGTATTTGATGTTGAGGAATTAACATGTAGAATTTGAATATGTTATGAGTTGATATATTAGATAATATTAGGGAAATCTAGGTCCTTATTAAAAACTTAGTTGTTTTAGTAGCTAGGTCTTTGAAGTTGAGGAATTAACATGTAGAATTTTAATATGTTATGAGTTGATATTTGTGTAAACTTGTAGATATCATATCAAATGAAAATAGATAATAAATTAGCTATATCCATTTTAAGAACTATTAGATAATATTAGGGATATCTAGGTCCTTATTAAAATCTTAGTTTTTTTAGTGGCTAGGTCTTTGAAGTTGATTAATTAACATGTAGAATTTGAATATGTGATGAGTTGATATTTGTGTAAACTTGTAGATATCATATCAAATGGAAACAAAACAGCCTTTGAGACAGAAGCGTAGGAGGTCATCACATTCTTTGAGAGTTGGTGTCCCAAATGAAAATCGAAGATTGTTGACTTCACCTAGGTATTCAAGCTTATTGTATAGTTCACATTCGTCTGATCATCGACATGGTGATAGTAATAGAGATGATTCCCCTCTATCCTCTATGGGTGAACGTGGATCTTGACCTTTTGTACGAAAGACAAGCATGGATGCAAGGCAAGGTTCGCAAGAGGATCGTCATCCAACATATGGTGGCGAAGGTCAAGCTAGGATGCAATATGTCCATCTAGCAGAGGGTTATACACCCATTTCGACCTATCCATCAGATTTACTAGAGGAGATTCCATGGAAAATTGGTCTTCAACAAACAACCCTTGCAAGTTGTAGGGATCACTATGACAAGCTGCAAAATTGTCTTTCTAATTTGGATATCACTCCAGAGTACAAAAAAAGTATAGAGATGGTTTTAAAATCATTGCAAAAATTCATTGAGGTATATGAATATCTTGGACCAACAACAGACTGTTTTGTTGCTTTGATGCAGAGAAGAAAGGCATGGGTGATGGGTCCAAAAAAGTGGGTTTTTGTGAAGGAGAGAGTGACTAGAGAACATGCCAACTCAATGTTTAACTTCAAAGAGAGCCTAAAGCATAAAGCATTGAAAGTGCAATATTTTAAGCACCCTGAACTTGCACATTTTTTATATGATCGGTTCCTTGCAGCATATGGTCGGTTTCCATGGAACGATGAGGTTCCTAATTATTTTGCTAGGTTTTTTTGTGCCGATTTTTTTTTAGTAATGAAGCCAGACTATACTGATATTCATTCCGATATTTATCAAGTTGGAAAGGGGAGGATATACAATAGAAAAGGTGCTCTTAGAGAGCCTAGTACTCTTCGAACTCCACCTCATATATCTCGTCCATCTAGGCTTGTGACTTACAAATCGGAGATGGAGCCCACATCACAAGTTGGGACAACTGCAAGGCATAATGTTGCCGAAGGTTTGACTTCAACATTTGTAGGAGTTGATGTTGGATTGAGTCGAGAGAGGGCTCGCGCCGCTATTTGGCAAGATTTTGTTTAAAAAACAAATGATGAGTTATATTGTATGGCATTGAAGATCTAAAGGCCTATGCCAAGGTTTGTCGTGATATAGCTTCAGATAGATTATCCAATGACACGTCAAATATAGGAGAGGTTTGTGTACTTTCAATTTATTAACATTTTTTATTTATTTTGAATTGAACTTTTTGTTACATTATATCTATGTATGCTAAATTATTTTTTGATGTATAGTAATAAATACGTTATGTAAATGTTTATAGGTTTTAGTTTTCTTGACTGTTAAATTAACATAATTTTAGAGTCTCCAGTAGTCAAAATGCTGGAAATGTAGATTAGAGGAAATTTCAACCCAAAATGGACCTTCTAAGGAAAATTAATAAAATAATAGTTAAAATAATAAAATAATATTTATTAATTTTGGAGGAAGAAAAGAAAAAACTATTTTTTTGTTCGTATTTTTGACATATCTTCCTGCGTTTTTACTCAAATTTCGATCAAGAGAGCTCGTTGGATGTAGAATTAAATTGCACATCCAACGCGTACCCACTTGGAATACTTTTGATGGGCCCTACTACCCCAAAAACAAGAAATACCTAAAAAAATGTGATGATGAGAACATATTTTTATGGGCCCTGTTACCCCAAAAACAAGAAATACCTGAAAAAATGTGATGATGATGTCATCATCACGTTTTTTCAGGTATTTTTTTGGGGGGGGGGTAGTGGGGCCCATCAAAAGTATGCCAAGTGGGTACTTTTTGTATGCACAATTTAATTCCGCATCCAACGAGCTCTCCTGATCAAAATTTGAGTAAACACACACGGAGATATGTTGAAAATACAAACAAAAAAAGTAGTTTTTTTATGATACCTATCCCCAAATTTATATTAAATTTTTTTTAAGAGGTGCAACCTCTTTGAATTTTAAAGAATTTTGATTGGATAATACATGATGACATGGAATTTGTATTATTTTTGGAAGGCCCATTTTAAATTGAAATTTCCTTTGATTGGCATTTTGGAGAGGTATATTTAATACTTACATATATTTATATTTATGTTTGAAAAATATTTTATTTTTTGTTTTTAAATTTAACTTTTTATCTTATTGTTAATTTGACTTATCCATTGAGGTTTCATTAGATTCGAACTTTTTAGATGATTTTCCATCTATTGTGAGCTAATGATTTTACTTTTTTTGTTTCAATTTTATGTTAGTTGCTTAAGCTTAAGCTTATTTTTTTTTCTTTTATTATGTTTATTTATTAACAAAATTTAAATTTTAAGAGAAGAAAGCATATTGAAATTGGCGGTGAAGATATAGGTTCTCTGATGGATTTGGCTATTGGCATCGAGGTAATTTTGTTCATAATTGAATTGTTCTTGAATTGTTCTCTAATATATAAGTTTAAATAGTTTAAATAATTTGTAATATTTACAAATTATTTTTATACATGTTGCAGCTTGGGTCTCCTCCACCTTTGAGAGGAAATGGGAAGACTCCATTGTATGATAGAGAATTTGAGGTAATTTTGTTAATAATTGTATTGTTCTTCAATATATTAGTTTAATGTTTTAATGTTTTGATTTTAGTTCAAAATTGTTTAAATAATTTATGATATTCATAATCTATTTTTATACATGCTGCAGATTGTTATAAGTCCAAGGGAAGACCCTAGTGGAGGATAGTGGTGGACTTCCATTTAGAGAATTATTTATATTGTTCTTTTTTTGTTATCTATATATATATATATATATATATATATATATATTGTAGTTGATTCGAACATCGAGGAGCTTAATTTTTGGATTATATACATGTATATGTAAAGGTTATGAATGTTAGGAAGTTTTGATAGGTGAAAATATATGAATGTTAGGAATGAATGTTAGGAAATGTTAGGAAGTTTTGATAGGTGCAATCTAATGTTAAGAATCAATGTGGGGAATGTTAGGAATCAATGTGGGGAATGTTAGAAATGAATGTTAGAAAATGTTAGTAATGTTAGGAAGTTTTGATAGATGCAAATATATGAATGTATGAATGAATTTTAGTAATAAATGTTAGGAAAGGTTAGGAATGTTACCAATTTTTAGTAGGGAAAATCCAAGCGTAGATAGAAATCCATAGTAAGGAGTTAAAATACCATATTGCCCAGCATTTGTTCCAGTTCCAGATCTATATCCATAACCACTGGCATACTGGCCATCACCTTGCTTGGTTCTAGATTCACCCGTAGAAGATCGAGTAGAATAACTGGCTTTTTGCTCTATTAGACTAGAGCTAGTTTACTTTCTGCAAAGGCACTTTATTGAATGTATGAATGAATGTTATGATGTTTTGATAGGTGCAAATATATGAATGTATGTATTATTAAATTTATGTATATATGAATGTATGTATTATTAAGTTTATGTATCTTTGTAGATGTAAAATATTTTCAATGTTGAGAAGTTGAGAATGTTAGGAAGTTTTGATAGGAATATTTTTTATTACTAAGGTAAAGTTAGCAATTTGATTCCGAATTATTATAAATTAAATCTCAATCCATGAATTTTCTAAGGTAACATTACCAACTTGATTCTGAATTCTAATAAATTAAAGTTTAGTCCATGACTTGAAAGGTAAAATTAGCAACTTGATTATGAATTCTAATAAATTAAAGTTCAATGACTTCTAAGGTAACATTAAAATGAATTCTAATAAGGTAACATACTAAATGAATAAGTACACAATTATTCTTAATTCTAAAACATCAATCCATCTTTGAGCATGATACCCAATCTTAACATAAAACAAGAAATGATATAGTTAAAAACATCACAATGGAATGTCGTCCTCAATTATCCATTGATGGTCATATTTGGACAGTTTCCATTTTTTATTTTTTAAGTTTTTTTTCGATGGAACTCCTACCAATTTTATTCGAGATGAACATACTAAATGACTATACTAATAACATATAACATTAGGTTCATAATCTTGAAAGTAGACATAATTTTCAGTCATATGGGTTTGCTGCAAAAAATAGCCTTTTAAAATGATGGATCCTCTTTTGTATGTAAATCTGTTGTCATTGTAGTCCTCCAATAACTTAATTTTTCCTTCAGTGCATTGCATCAAATAACATTTTACATTTTTGTTGTTGTCTAAAGGTACAAACATGATGAAAACATCTCCTGTGAAAATTACAATTGGCGTTAGAGTTTCTAAGTGAGTTAAATTGACTATATACACATAAGGTGATGGACAACATTGAATAATCAACAACATCATTACCTTCTCTAATAGAATATGAAATTCTATCGCCATCAGATGATATTTCTATTTCTTCTGATTCTAATTATTCTATGCTTGCTAGTGGCATTTTCCCTTTTGGATTAATCTTTGTGTGTTTCCAATGTTTTACGTAGTTATTTCTTATGTTTTCAAAAACTTCTGTAGACTCAACATTTTCAGTGCAAATATGGAAAAAACATTATTGCTTTCTACTGTCAAATGCAAACATGTTTTAGAAGGATTTTGTTTTAATAGAGTGAAATTCTGTAGTCCCATGTATGGTGCTAGGCTCGTATGGTATTGATCTATCTATATATTGGACCCCAACAAGATAAAAAAACCTACACAATAAATGATAATTTACAAATGACAACTTTTAATGTTAGTGTACAAATACTTCAATGTTAGTACATACATTTTTTAAAATTGACAATTAATATAAATTAAAAAAATAGTGTACATACCTGTGCACATCTTTTGATTTTTGACTACAATCATGGCTTATATGTGATTTACACTATTGGAAATCCTCTACAAATGAATGGAATTGTCTATAAGAATGGTTCATTTTCCATCTTTGAAGTTCTCTTTTTACACATGCTCCTGCACCATCATGTTCACCTTTTCCATTTCCAGTTTCAAAGAAATTCCAATGATGTTTAATGTTCAGTGCTTTATGAAGTCGACATAACCTAAAAAATTATTGTGAAGATTTAAATTGTCCCACACATCCATCTGACCATATCCAATGTTCATTGAATTTAACCTTACGACTTTTTAGTGAATCATAGAATTTTTTTTCAATATAATGTCAAACAAAATATGTATCGTGTGTATGATCATCGCTGATATAAAATTGATATTCTTTAATCACATATCGATTGTCACATGTGCTTTCAATGCCATCAACATATTGTTGAGAATTTCTATATATAACCTGGACAAATATTGAAGCTTGGTCAGAATGATAGTATTCACTTTGAATCTCTCTTTGTGCAGCAAATGTGTAGTTTTCTGCAAAATCAACCACAGAGAAAATTGTTCCAACTAGAAAAATTTCACGAGAATGTTTGAATTGAAGCTCTTGCCATTGTGATATATGTGAATGCTTGGTGTATTTATAAATTTCACTTTCAAATTTCTTGAGAAAATCTGTCACCCATATTTTATCTTCTCGCAAATCAATTCTTTTGGAATGTGCATCACTAGAACTTGTAGAATAATTGTTGTATTCATATCTTCTCTAATCAAAGGTTACATTTGAAAGATACTGATCATTATCGATATGGTATTTATTGTGGAATAAAACAAGATTTCCACAACCATGACAATGTTTTTCATTGACACATTTCTTATTATAAAATACTTCATTGTGATTTCTCTCACATAGATTTTGAGATATGAATTCACGTACTGTGGGCGGAGGTGGTGAATTTGTCCAAAACGTTTTACCAAATTCAAGAAACGTGTCGTAATATAATTGAAATTTCACATGATAATGACAACAACATGTTTCATGTATAGTAATAGGTCTAACATACCATGGTTTTTGTTGCACAAATGTAGTGATTGACATATTAATTCCACGATGATCCTCATTGAATTTATTGAACAATTGTACTTGTGCCATTTCCATTATATGTTTTGGATGGATTTCATATACATTTCATGATACTCTTTGTCATATCACATCCCTTGAATTTGGTGAAACTCAAGCATGTTCCAGCCAATATTTTTGTACAATATCTTTAACACCTTCTCCCATTCTATCTTTGTAAGGTTGTCTATAAATAATTTCCCAGCAAGCAAGCTCATTGTTTTCATCTATTTTCATTCTGAATTTGCTATGTTTGTATAATGTATTTCTTGAGGTTCCAATTACTTCTGTGAGTTGTGTTCTCAAACGTTTTTTTCTAGTACTAGCTGAAATAATTGCTATTTGAATTTCCCTACGTGCAACATTGGTATCTTTCTTTCTGGATTTTCCAATTTTTTTTATTGCATCACCTATATTTTCTATCACATTATGTTTCAGTTTCGACTCTTTCGTTTCCTTGTGAATACCCAATAATGACATAGAAACTTCTAACTTCTTGGACACCAATAAACATCTCGAAATTTGCGCTTGTCTTGCTATTGAACAATCCTTGAGAACATCATCATAAATTTTTGTAGAACAATATCGTGCAACATGTATGGGTAATTTTTCTCCATATTTGTCGCAATCAATGTCTTCTAATGTTTCATCATCAATGGTGAAAGTACCTATACATCAAGTTAATTTAATTTAACACATGTCTAAAAATACAATTCATTATAAAAAAGGAATTTGGAAAATACATGATATATACATACAGGTCCAATTTATTGATCTTGATTTTGATCTTCAATATTGACTTCATCAACATTAACATGTAAATCACTATTTACATCTTCAACAAGGGTCTATTCGACTTCCACTTGTTCTTCTTGTACCCTATTTTCAATTTCAATTTCATCAACAGTGTCATGTAAATATGTTCTTATATATTCAATTCTCTCTTCCGCTTCTGTAACCCTTTCTCTTTGGCTCTATTTCTGAGTTTTTGTTTCTCCCTATTAGCATCGTCATCACGTTTACAATCACTTTTTTTTTACGATTTCTTTTATTTCCCATGATTTTTTAATCTCTTTTGGAAAAACCCTTGGAAAAAGAAAGAACACCTTGTCAAGAAATCTTCTTTGTAAAACAATTGGAAAAAAAAACCTCTTTGAAAAAAAACCTTCTTTGAAAAAACAACTTATATAAATATTTTGGAAAAAAAAAACTCATTTGCAAAAATACCTTGCAAAGAAATAACCTACTTTGCAAAAATACCTTGGAAAAAAAACTCTTTGAAAAACCCCTTGCAAAGAAATAACTCCTTTGCAAAAATACCTTGAAAAAAAAACTCTTTGGAAAACCCCATTGTAAAGAAATATCCTACTTTGCAAAAATATCTTGGAAAAAAAACTCTATGAAAAAACTTCTTGCAAAGAAATAACTTCTTTGCAAAAATACTTTAGAACACAAAATATTTGGCAAAAGTGCCTTGTGAAAAAACTCTTTGAATGTACCCCTTGGAAATAAATAATAAGAAAAATACCTTGTAAAAAACTCCTTTGGCAAAAGAAATCTCTTCTGAAAACCCCTCAAAATTTTTTTTACTTATACGAAATGAAAAGGTGCGAAAATAATGAGTCTCTTTCGTTTTACTTATATGAATATAGATAACGTATTTTTTTTCCAGCCGATAAAATTTTATTTGCTTTTAGTTTTTCGGCTGAACAACCTTGCTTGTAATGGTTCCATAATGGAAAAACATTATTCGGTCAAACAATTGTTTGGCTGAATAACCTCTGAGACCTAAAACTTGCACAGTTCTCAGGTTTCTCCATTTTCAGAAGGTAAAATGGATGCCTTACACTACAAATCGACTGTCGGACTTGATACCTTTAGTTTCGTGATTAAATCTACTTTCCGTAGGTATATATTTTGTTGTGTATAGGTGAGATCAANAGTTTAGTTTCATCTCTTTCAAAATGCGGTGAAATGAAAAATATATAACTTTAAAAATACACCACCTAAAAAATTGAAACAAATATGGTGCGGTTAATTTGAGTGTCTAATTCAAAATGGTATTTGTAGATTTTTAAGTTTTATATTCAATCGATAGAAAAGTGTCACAACCAAAAACCGACAAGGTTTTGGCATTGATCGAATTCAAAAAAATATGATAATTAGTATATAGATCTGTTCGTTAGAAACTTATAATCATTGCAATAGTATATTGTGTGTAGATTGTCGTAGCATATATTTTGTTTGCAAATCACAAGTTTAACAATGATTTTAGTGGCACAACCAAACATGACTATTTCTTAGTCCTTTCATTTTATAAGGACACATTGTCAAACATTTTCCAAAACAACATATCAAATCTCAATAAAAAAAATTGAAAAAATTATGAATAGAAAGCTAACATAATTCTCTAAAAGTGTTTTTTGTAACTTAAAAGTGAAATTCTAAGAAAAAATATCACTTTCGTTCGCCCAAAGTTAAAAAAACATGAAAAAATCAGACTTATTTTCTCATAAGACCCCCCAAAATAGGCAACCATCTTCATGGATTTACCCACCTCCCAAATGCATAACTGTTGGGTCCCAAAATGCCCCTTTTAAACCACATCCTTTATACCCTGTTTGTCTTGTCTTATTCCATTTTTCGTACCAAATAGACATTCTTTCCTCACTTGAGCCCTGACTCTTCATAGGTATGATTATTTATTGTTTCACCTTATTAATGCTTATGATTGCTATAATCGGGACTTTTCTTCTTTGAACTATGCTAACTCATTATGATTTCACAAAGATAGTGCAAGATGTGAGAGAGTACAGGTGTAGCATCCCAAGTGATCCAAAGAGGATATGAGCATTCACTCTTAGCTATGACTTGCCAGTCCCGTCTCTACATGCGGATCCAACCAAGGGTCATCATTCCACGTGGGTTGCGATAGATATGGCTGCGATAGACACGGCTGTAATAGAGTTAGCTATAGAAGCGTACCACTTCTTGAAGTTAGATGAAATCATCAGGGCCTCTCTTGCATTGGGTCTATCATCCATTTACTGGCTTGAACAACAAGATTGCCTATATTCCTTGCCTCTATTTAATTCCTCCCATAGTTGTAAATTCGTGATATTAGTGGGTGTTGGTTACGATTGTTGAGGTGTAAGTACGGGGAAGTATTTAGAGTCAAGGGTTGGACAATATCATATTTTATTGGGTAAGGTGTAACAGAGACTGTACCTTCATATCACCATTTTAATACAAGGATCAGGATTCTTTAGATCTCTGTGTTTTAACTTGTGTTAGTTTTGGCATCTCTATTCCAGGGTTGGGCCCGTCTTCCCACAGATACCACCGAGTTAATTAGATTTTTGATTAATTAGTTGTGTGGTGTGGATGTTACATTGTATACATTTGTTTCAGTAGCTGCAACAATCATGTTAATTGTTGTGTTTCCTGGAATACTCAGTACTTGCATTTCCTTTAAGCTATAGTAGTGTGGTGTGACAGTCGACTGTGTATGCTAATTTATTTTATGCATGTGTGTGATATATTAACAATGAAGCTCTCCCTTAGTTTCCTTCAATTATTTGTCTTGCTCAGGTTTGATAATTCAGGTAGACTATAGTCTAGAACTATTGATTCAATTCCTGTTATTTCTTATTCCTAGATTAAGGTTGGATTAGCTAGTTACAATGGATCTGCATATACTCTAGTAAATTAGGATTTAACTTTCTGCAAAAGTAATTCTAGATATTTATTTTGGGAATCATTCGTTGCTTGGTTGAAGTTGTAGGAAGTAATTCCAATTATGAATTCTTAGATAGGTAGTTTAAATCATTTTGATTATGGGAGAAGTTTGAAAAAATAGATAAGTAGGACAGTTTATTCAGTCATCAACTACTTAGTGTTTAAGCACAGACAGTGTGATTTATCTTTGAAATAAAAAGAGGGTCGTGGGTTGACAATTTATATCGAGCATTCTGCATGATGGTTTTAATTAACTGACATATAGAGTGACCATAATTTGTGTTCCATTACAAGGGAAGGTAATTATTAGACACCATAGTAGTTACATGTATTCATTTTTCTTCAGTATTCAAATTTTCATGTTTTGGGTTGCATGAATACGAGAAGAGTACAACATGGCATTCCTATAACCCCCAGAACTCCCTAGAATACTAACATTTCATGTGGTCGAGGTTGTGGAAGAAATACAGTAGTGGGAAGAAGAACATTCATTAACGATCTAGTTTCTAGAACCAATTCCTCTACCAGAGCTCTCCATCAGGGGTCCTCCATCAAAAGAATCCCAATTACCCCCAGAGTGGAAGTATCAGTTTCCATAGTGGAGAACACAGGAGGAGCTGTGACACCCTTAGGTGTCCCCGTGGAGGAAGACAGAGTTAGTGCTGTAGGAGAAGGTGATCGAGACATGATTTATCACATTAACGAGAAGGAGGTGACAAAAGAGGAGTGGACATAGTTTCATAAGAAGCAGGAAGATCAGAGGAAGCAAATACAGGACAGAGAAGAAGAAAATATGAATAATAGACGTGAATGAGAATATCATAAAGAGGTGATGGGGGGAATCATCACAATGACGATGATCTTCCACTTGAGGGGACAATTTCCACACTCTAGTTCCCCTTTCCATAGCTAGTTGGACAAGTCCCCATGAAAAAACATATCACCATGAGTATTACCTCATTTTCATGGAAAGGCCACAGAGGATCTAAATGAATTCCTCTTTGAGTTTGACATCATCTGTCATAGCTATGACTACACTTTCAGTGAGAAGAAGTTAAAAATTTTCCCTACCACTTTGAACGATAATGCGCTACGTTGGTGGTGAAACTGTCGCCATGTGGGATCAAATGAAACAGGTGTTCCTAGATAAATACTAGGAGTATTGCAACACTAAAGATAAAAGAGAAGACTTGTTCAAGATGGTACAAAAGGACAAAGAAAGTTTGGAATATTTTGTTGAAAGGATCATGTACAATGTGAAGAGGGATGAATATACTAATATGGGGCTAGATGTGCTCAAGATAATCCTACTTTGTGGGATCAGGGAAGACTGCCTAGGTATGTTGAACTTGATGGGAAAAGGGGATATCTTGAAGGAATATTTTGAAAATATTATTGAATTATGCAGAAGGTATTCCAAAGGATCCTCCAGGACCAACAAATGGGAAAAATTGGAATGATATGCCTTCTATAGAACACATAAGTCATCCAATCGAGGATCCACCTGAGCAAAAATAGGCAATCTTCTTGAGAACTTTAAAACATAGATGATGAGCTCCATCTCCTTATAAATAGATGTCCTAAGGATGAAATAGAAGCAAGCAGTAGAAGATCTAATAGTCGGTGTATTATTCCCCAGATGTAGGAAGAAGCATCCCCTGAAAGAGTTCCCACTTGACAAAGTGGAAGTGTGCCATATTTGCAAACTAAACCATGATACAAAGGAGTTCCCTTCACTACCTCAAGTGAAGGTAGTTCTACAGGAATCAACTTTGGACGTGGAACCAACCTACTTCATTGCTCAAAAAAGGCCTTGGCAACCTTGAAACCAAGGTATGACTCCAGACTCATTTACATTTTTGAATAATTGGAATAATATGCATCACATGAATACACAATTTGCTTCACCTTATTCCAACCATCAATGGCATCCTTCTCAACCTCCTATACAGAATTTCAGCTCCTTGAACCCTTGGACACAACCACCAAACCAAAAGAATTCTTGGTTTCTTGGGTGGAAGAACTCCCATATAGGAATCCAGTTTCCCCATAGCCAATATCCTCAATAGTTTCTTCACCAACAATACCCTCCTCAACAACACCCTCAGCCATACCAGTAGTACTAGCAACTGCAATTGCAACTCTAGAACAATGTTGCACCTAATATGCCTATACAACCGCGGCTTCCTGCTCAACCTAACCACAACCCAAACAATAAAGTAGTCCACCAGTTTGAGACTACGAACATGCCCACTTACTCCATTACTCTAGTTCCCTGTAATGACATGCGCTTATGACAAGGGACAGAAGTGGAGCCTCTAGTCATTGAGGATGTTCCATCCCTTATATCTAAAGAAAGGATGAGCCAACATTACTCATCCCACATAACATTTCCCATTATTGAGGATGTTGAAAGTCCTACTGAGACACCACTTGAAACACATAGAGAAACAACTATTGAAACGTAGCATACACAGCTGATTAGAGAACCGCCATATCCTGAAAGAATGACACTACAGAAAGTAGTGGAACAAACCCAGTTTAACCTCTTAGGAGAGTTGAAAAATATTTATGTCAAAATTCCATTGTTGCAGGCCCTCCATGATGTGCCTATTTATGCCAAAACAATTTGAGACCTCTGTGTAAGAAAACCAGGTAGAAAACCAAGATATCCTTCCACTATCCATGTCATAGGGAAACTATCTGAATTAATAATGGGAAAAACTCTCCTGGCCAAATATGATGACCATGGGAACCCTACTGTGGCAGTGTAGATTGGGAACACACAGATACTGAATGTGCTGGTAGATCTAGGCACAACTATTAATGTTATGACCATAGAAACTGTACGAAAACTTGGGCTCACCAATCTTCGACCAACCCCTACCATTCTAGAACTAGCTAACATGTCCACTATAAAACTTGAGGAAATATTGGATGATGTCTTCATCTTAGTTGACTCATGGGAGTACCATTCTGACTTCCTGGTTTTACAACCCAAGTCGCAGTTAGGGAAACACCCGCTGATCCTGGGAAGACCCCGGTTAGCCATAGTTGATGCTTGCATCAGCTGTCGGTCAGGGTCTATGACCATATTAGATGGGACTGAAACAAAGAAACTGACCCTGTATCCTCTAGGTCGACCTAGTCTAGAAGCTTAAAATCCATTATGGATGGAGCTAGAGGAAGAGGAGGGAGTTCAACCAATGTTAACAATAGGGAAGGCCTTGAATTTCAAGGATGAAACAGAGTACGATGCCATTAAGAGTTTCATCAATGAGCCCACTTCTGTCAACAAACAAGTTTATCAGATCCTGAATAGTACCCTAAGTGAGGAAGAGCAAGAAAATATCACAGAGGAGACATTAGTCAGTGATACCCACATAATTCCAGTGCTGAAAAATTTGAAAAGTGTTCATGTTGATATGGAGCCGAGAAAAACACTAAATATCAATCCCAATCTCGCTCCTGATGAACAAGAATGCTTGATCGCTCTCTTGAAAAATAATAAGGGGGCATTTTCCTAGGAGTACAAAGATATGAAGGGTATCCCTTCTAATCTGTGCACCCACCATATTTATATCAAAAGTGAATCTTGGCTTGTGTGACAGCCACAACAAAGGATGAACCCTAATCTTAGGGACATGGTGAAGGAGGAAATTCAAAAACTCTTGGAATCAGAGTTTATATACCCTATCTCAGACAACGAGTGGGTTTCTCCACTCGTGATAGTACCCAAGAAGAATGGGAAATGGAGAGTCTTCGTAGATTATAGAGAATTAAATAAGGCAACATAAAAAGATCACTTTCATTTTCCTTTCATTGATAATGTACTTGACACCCCATATGGGAAGAAGTTCTTCTCCTTTCTGGATGGGTTTAGCGGGTACAATCAGATCCAGATTTATCATGAATACCAAGACAAGACCACCTTCACCTGTCCCTAGGGTACCTTTGCATATAGGGTACTCCCCTTCGTTTTGTGCAATGCACCATCCACCTTTTAGAGAGCTGTGATCGACATATTTTTGGAGTTGGTCAGTATGGATATTTTCACGGATGACTTTACCCCATATGGCAGTGAATTTGAGGAGGAATTGAAAAACTTAGAGAAGGTTTTAACATGCTATGAGCAGACCGAGCTATCTTTGAGCACTGAAAAGTGTCATATGATGATGAGCCAGGGTGTAGTGCTGGGGAACTTTATCTTTGCTAATGGAATCCAAGTAGATCAATCCAAAATTACGGTAATTGAAAATATAACCACTCCTGGAACATATGAAGAGGTATGTAGATTTTTATAGCATGCTGGTTATTATAGAAGATTGATAGAAATTTTTTCCAAACTAGCTTCTCCTTTATTTACCTTATTGATGAAGGATGTAAAGTCTATTTGGAATGGTGCATGCCAGACATCATTCACTGAACTTAAAAATAATATGTCTACATCTCCTATATTAAGAGGGGCCAATTGGGCTCTTCCTTTCCACATTTCTTCAGATGCCTCTAACACTACCATTGGAGGAGTGTTGGGACAATAGGATCGTCAAGCACCATATGCAATTTACTATATCAGTAAAAAATTGGCTCCTACTGAACTCAATTACACTGTTACAGAGAAAGATTTTTTAGCCATTGTCTACTCCATTAACAAATCCAAACATTACATCAGTGGATATCCCACCTTTGTACACACTGACCACTGAACTATCAAGTATTTAATGAACAATCCAGTTACAAATCCTAGTATAACTAGATGGTTGTTACTATTATAGGATTTCAGTATTACCATTATTGACAGACCTGGGAAAGAAAATGTTGTTGCTGATTTTTTATCTCGTTTTACTAACAGCGATGACAGTTCACTAGTTGAAGATTCTTTCCCAGATGAACATTTATTTTTGCATTTTCAGCTCATTCCCCTTGGTATGTAGATGTTTCTAATTACTTGGCTGCAGGCAAGATTCTGGCACATTAATCAAAGAGAGATAAAAGAAAAATTATTCAACAAAGTTCCAAGTATTGTTGGATATATGGTCATATTTTCTACATAGGTCCTGATATTGAGATCAGAAGATGTGAGGGAGGATGAAGTATTCCATATCTTGAAGGCCTATCATGAAGAGCCACATGGGGGACATTTTGCAGATAAAAAGACAGTTCATAAGGTGTCAAGAATGGAATATTATTGGCTAACAGTTTTCAGGGATGCTAAGAAGTATGTCCAGGCTTGTGACAGCTATCAGAGAATGGGACAACCTAACATATTGGATGAAATGCCTTTGCAACCACATTTGGTGGTTGAACCCTTTTACAACTAGGCCTTGGATTTTTTCGGGCCCATCAACCCTTCCTCAAAGCAAAAATATTACATTTTAGTTTGCACTGAATACATGACAAAATGGGTGGAGGCTATGGCGTTGGTGAAAGCCAATGACCAGGCTATAATAGACTTCTTGTACAGGGCAATATTCACTCGTTTTGGAGTACCCAAGGAAATAATCATAGATGGAGGACCACATTTTGTGTCACATAAATTTGAATCTTTGCTACAGAAGTACCATATTCAGCATAGGATAACTTCACCTTACCATCCCCAGGCCAATGGCCAGGTGGAAAGTACCAATAAAGTTATCAAAGATATCCTTACTAAAATAGTCAGAAGCCATCGCAGAGACTGGGCTGACAGACTTCGGGAAGCATTGTGGGCATAAAGCACTACTTGGCGCAATAATACAGGGTTCTCCCCCTATGACTTGGTGTATGGTAAGAGTGTTGTCTTCCCTATCGAATTCAAAATCAATACTTTGAGGATGACCATGGAGGTAAACTTGGATGTAACAGAGGCACAGAGGAGTAGATTGAATTAATTAAATGAACTTGATGAAAAATGTATAACTGTAGTGGATAAAACAACATTGATTCAGTAGCAACGATCCAAATGGCACAATCAGTTCATCAAGAAAAAAATATTCTGTGAAGGAGACTGGGCATTATTACACAACTCAAGGTTGAAAAGGGACTTCAAAGGTAAGTTTCACACAATATGGCTGGGTTCATATCAGATCAACATAGTGTTGAATAATGGTATAGTCCGCCTGATCACCATCGACGAAAACCATACACCATTATTTTCTAATGGTCATAGGTTTCAACTGTACCACAAACCAATATCAAGGGACACACTTATTTCACAAGTTGCAGCTGATCCAGGATACCAGTTAGCGCAAGGGCATAAATCTTTCTCTACCCCTATCAATATTTAGAAAGTCACTGTGATTTCCATGCAAAATAAATTTTTGTATATAAATAAATTGATGTTTGTTGTTTTTATTTCTTCTTGATTTGTTTTCCTTTACGCTTGATCATTATTTTTTCAAACAATTTGTGTAGGAATTGACTTGAGGAGCAATGGTCATAACTGGGCCTGATGATTGTGAACCCCTATTCTAATTTCCTACCTTGGAAAAAGCTCCATGAAGAAGAAAAGAATTTGAATGATGAACAATTCTGCGCGGCTATGACTCTGTAAAACCTACCCATTTTTTAGTTATGTGCAGTTGTGACTCTGTAAAACCTGCCCATTTTTTTTCCATGCAGCTACGACTCCATAAAAATTGCCCATTTTTCCATTCCATGCAGCTACGACTCCATAAAACCTTCCCATTTTTCCATTCCATGCAGCTACAACTCTGTAAAATATGCCCATTTTTTTTTTCCTTCAGTTGCAACTCCGTAAAAATATTCCTATTTCCCCATTCCATGTAGCTGCGACTCCATAAAACTTACCTATCTTTCCATTCTGCACAGCTGTGACTGCACCAATTTTAGCAAATTTTTCCTATTTTTTGCGGCTGCAACTCCGCCAATTTTAGCAGAAATTTTTTCGTTTCTCGCGGATGTGACTACGCCAAATTACAACATATTTCCTATCTTTCATGACTATGAATCCTCCATATTTATCCACAGAAGGGCTGCGACTCCTTTAGATTTGTCCAAGATTTCTGTCGCCCATGATTTTGTTGATTCGGACTCACCCCACAACTTCAATTATGTCTTCGTTAAGGTTGAAAAGAAAGTTTTTGGTTCACGGGAAGAAACATCATCGCAACACATGCACAATTATGTTTAAAATTGATGGCAGTATTTGACACATTGTATTATCTCAAGAAGTCATGGATCATCGCATAATTGCTAAGGTACAGTTTCGATTATTTACATGATTAAGCATTAAGTAGATTTGACAAAATTAATCATGCTCGCCTTTTTATACCTATCATTATACCCATGCTTTGTTAACTTTCCATCTGCATGATCTTTTGGGTACTCGAGCTTATCTTATGGCTGTCACCTTTTTGCTAATTTGGTGCCAAATCTTACCAATGATTCCCTTCTTATGATTGTCTTAGCTTTCCTAATTTTCCCAACCCCAACATCAGTTGTTCGTGCATGACCCTATGTTGTAACCTCCATTACTGGGCTAGTAAATTGTTGAACTGATACTAGCATTCAGAGGGAAAGGAACCATGGGTATCCCAGCCAGACACAAACCTACGATTATGCAGGAATTGTGCAAAAATTCTAAGGTTTTTGCCATCTTTGCAGCTGCTAGATGGACTGAGCTTTTCCAATGATTAAGTGTCTTTCACCAAGAAACAGTTCTACAGTTTCTGCTAGCAGGAGAACATATATGCCAAGCGAAGAGGGGGATAACATTACAGTCACTACCTCATCTCTAGAATGAAGTGGTGGTCTTCTTGAAGAAGTACATTACATGTGAAGGTAGATATCGAACTATGTATTTCTATGAATTCCCTTTATTGTCTCATTTACACAATAGGGATCTAATCAATATTCCCTTTTATCTATTTAAAGAGCTACATCATATGGCAGGATTTGTGAAATTGTCTAGAGACCGATATTTGTCCCTTACCCATAACGAACTGATTCAATCGGTCATGTTAAGGGCCTTAGCTCAGAGAAACCAAACCTGGAAGTAGTTCACTGAAAAAACCTCAAATAAACCAGGAACGTGCACTTTTTCCTGGTGTTCCAATAGAGCATGAAGTTGAGGCACCTGCACTCTTGCAGGGTGTTCAAATACATAAAGAAGAGGAGGCACCAGTGTAGTTGGGGGGAATGGAAGAAGGACAGGAGGACCAGAGTCCCTCCAATTTAGTTGGGGGGGAAGATGAGTCAGAATAAGATAATCAAGAAGAAGAGGATGAGACAGAATCTAATAGCCAAGAAGAAGAATCAAGTGAGGATACAACAACAACAAACCCTACAGAAGGGATAGAGGATTTGGGGGCTTTGTCAGTAGAACCTGAAGCTGGAGAAGCATTGGATTTTGCGAAAGTTGAAGCTGAAGTTGTAGGAGCTATGATGATAGAAGAAAATGTAGAGGTTTTCACCATTGAATCTTCCCCATAATGGATGGGAACTCTTATTGAGGAGGAAACAGATATGGAAGAGACCAGAGAAGACGCTGAAATAAGGAACATTACTTCTACATAAGTTGTAGAATTGGAATCCCCTCTACCACAAAGAAAGAGAAGAAGATCAAAGGAGGAGGTGTGGGTATCAAGGCCAGTGAGAAGAAGGAGAACCAGATCAGTCGCAGCAGCAGAAGCAGTGAGGGAAAAATGGGAAAACATCGAAGCAAACATTGAATTTCCCATCTTGATACTTAAGGTAAATGGTGCCCCACAAGAACCTATTACAGAGGAACCTCTGTTTGAAAATGATCTGTTGAAGCAACAGGTGCAAGTGGTTCGGAATGAAGTGGAGAGATGGAAGGAAACATGTCAGAAATAGGTGGAAAGGAGATTGGACACACTGGTGGAAGCTACAGATCATATTGAAGGATCACTTCCGGCTGAGGAAGGTGATGAATTGAAAAATTAGTTTGAGTGTGGAGAAATATTTAGTCAATCAGGATACAATGTCACGGTGCATGCATTTCTGGCACAAAAATCCATGCATGTAGTTGGAGAAGAGAGAGGAACATCTGCGGGAGAATTGAGAGATAAAGAATAACTAGAAGTGGAAAGGATCCCCAATGTAGAGGTAAGGGAATGTGAAGTGAGTGAGACAGAGGTTGAGACAATCCTTGACTAGAACCTAGGAGCTTTTACCATGACCCCAGAACATTCTCAGGACATAGAACTAGTGGATGGATAACTTCAGCAACATGAAAATCTTGACGTTGATCAGGATGTTGTCAAACAAGAACCAACATCCCCAAAAAACCTTGCGGAGACTCCCATTCGGCTAGGGCCAACTGATGTTGAGGTGGACATAATCCTCGATGTGGAATTAGGAGAAGATGATCAGACACAGTCCCATCCATCGGGGGACACTATAGAATTCGTGGACCAGTCTCATATATCTAGGGACACTGAAATAATCGGTGACCAGCCTCATCTCTCATGGGATATGGAAGTAAATCAAGAGCAACCCAAGTTGCCAGAGGATTTGGAAGAGCAAGAAGTTGTTACACAAGAACCAACATCTCTGCAGCTCCCTATTGAAGCCACAACTGTGAATCAAGAAGTTCCAGCCGATACTCAAGAATATGGTGATATTGGAACACAGGAAGATGTTGCCACACAAGAACGAACATATTCACCATTGGCTATTGGAGTTGACAAAAAGGGGTTTCAGGAAGAAGGTGTTATCACACAAGAACCATCATCCTAAGAATTGATTCCAGAAGCACACTGAAAGGTAGAAGTTGTTGGAACACTGGTAGAAGAGGAAGCTATTTCAATTTCAATCCAAAACCATCGGGATAAAACATTGGGAAATAAGGTATGGACACAATATTCCCAAGAATTTGTCAATTTAGATTCTGATGAGGATAAGGACGTAGGAGAGGAAAAGATTCAAGGGCTAATAGAAAAAATCTCACTACTGAAAATAGAAATGAATAAATGGAAAAGTGAGGTTGATAGATATCAGAAAGGAATGATTCCCATTGTTCAGCATAAGAACACTATCAATGAATTGAGTTAAAGATGGGCATCAGAGCTAATATTCTAGAAGTACCGTTGGGAAGAAGTACACAAATAATTGAAGGAGTTGAGGAAGTTCAATTCCATGCAAAAGGAGAAAGACCAACTGTACATTCTCTCCCGAGAATTGATGAGCTCCAAAGCTCCATCTCCCTCTTATGTTGTATTTTTATATGGACAGTTCACTTGTTTTAAGACGAAGTCACTAAAAGAAGGGATACCTTATGAAGTAGCACCTTCAGACTAGTTTTTAGAAACCTTTATAAAAATTAGCTTCACAGAGCATAATATTTTGTGTGATATTTATTTACATGAAATGGTTTGCCCCTTGGACTGATATTCAAATCCTACTCCCCACCTAGGTGATGTTCAGCTGAGGGCGTTTGCTTATTTTGTCAGCAACCATGTGTAATGGGAGGATTCATTTCAAACAAATTCTCATAATGAGGTTGACTCTAATCTCTAGATTCGGTGTGAACCTCAATCCCCTATCCTTGTTCATAATCATCAAACACAGAGGCTTAAATCTCCCATCCAGACTCAGCAGCTGGTCAAGTTTCAAGAGCAAGCCATCTCCACTTGTGTTAGCCAGATTTCTAGGAAGGAATGTTTGGATTTAGAGGGTAGTAAGCATAGGTGGTAGGTTTCCCCTTCATCAATTAAGAAAAGGGACCCTTATTGCTTCAAGAATTTTAAATAGGCTCTCCCTGGGGTTGAAGCGTAAGTCAATTGTATGAGGAAATGTGGAGCTAACTAGTTGGGACTTAAATTCAAATTCCCTCTTATTTGATGGCCAACAAAACCATATAGGGAATATTTTTCATTGACAAAAGCAGAAGAAAGGTAGTGTTGGAAATATTGGGTTGCCCATAATGGATATCTAGATGGGAGGGAATCACATGAATCCTCCTACAACTTTTCATCTCTCCATGAGCGAGGCACAGTTCAAGATTCTAATTCAAACTAGTGGAGGTTCTTGCACGAGGACATGCAATAGAGCAGTTGGGGGGAGATGTTGGGTCCCAAAATACCCCTTTTAAACCACATCCTTTAAACCCTGTTTGGCTTGTCTTATTCCATTTTGTGTACCAAACAAACATTCTTTCCTCACTTAAGCCCTGAATATTCATATGTATAATTATTTATTGTTTCATCTTATTAATGCTTATGATTGCTATAATCAGGACTTTTCTTCTTGAATTATGCTAACTCATTATGATTTAACAAAGATAGTGCAAGCTTTGAGAGAGTACAGGTGTAGCAGCCCGAGTGGTCCAAAGAGGATATGAGCATTCACTATCATCTGTGACTTTTTAGTCCTGTCTCTACACGCAGATCCAACCAAGGGTCATCATTCCACATGGGCTATGACAGATATGGCTATGATAGACATGGCTACAACAGACTTAGCTACAACAGCGTGCCACTGCTTGAAGTTAGCTACAATCATCAAGGCCTCTCTTAAATTGGTTATGTTATTCATTTACTGGATCAGGCAACAAAATTGCCTATATTCCTTGCCTCTATTTAATTCCTCCTATAGCTGTAACTACCCGATATTAGTGGGTGTGGGTTACAATTGTTGAGGCATAAGTACGGGGAAGTATTCAGAGCAAGGGGTTGGACAATATAAGATTTTATTTTGTAAGCTATAACAGAGATTGTACCTTCATTTCACCATTTTAATACAAGGAGTAGGATTCTTTAGATCTTTGTTTTTTAACTTGAGTTAGATCCGGCATCTCTGTTCGAAGGTTGGGCCCGCTTTTCCACAAAGATTGCCGAGTTAATTCGATGTTTGATTAATTAGTTGTGTGGTGTGAATGTTACATTGTATGCATTTGTTTCAGTAGATGCAATAGTCATGTTAATCATTCTGTTTCCTTGAATACTCAGTACTTGCATTTCCTTGAAGCTGCAACAGTGTGGTGTGACAGCCAACTGTGTAGGTTAATTTCTTTAATGCATGTGTGTGATAGCTATAACAGTCAATATCTCCCTTAGTTTCCTTCAATTACTTGCCTTGCTCAGGTTTTCTAATTCAGATAGACTATAGTCTAGAACTGTTGATTCAATTCCAGTTATTTTTATTCCTAGATAAAGGTTGGATTAGCTAGTTAGAATGGATCTACATATATTCTGGTAAATTAGGATTTAACTTTTTGCAAAAGTAATTCTAGATATTTATTTCAGGAATCATTCATTGCTAGGTTGAAGTTGTAGGAAGTAATTTCAACTATGAATTCTTAGATAGGTAGTTTAAATCAGTTTGATTATGGAAGGAGTTTGGCAAAATAGATAAGTAGAACAGTTTATTCAGTCATCAACTACTTAGTGTTTAAGCACAGATAGTGTGAGTTAGCTTTGAAATAAAAAGACTTCCTTGGGTTGATAATTTATATTAAGCATTCTTCATGGTGATTTTAATTAACTGGCATATAGAGTGACAACCAAAGACCTCATTTTTAGTTGTCAATAACGATTTCAGGAAATCACTTCCATTGTGTGTTGGAATGGAAAAATCAAAAGAAATTGTTAAAGGATTCACTAAATGTCAAAGCAAAGACAATCTACAGAACTTCCTAAACTAGGATCCAATATCACATGTTGTTTCAAAGCAAATCCCTTAGCCAATATTTGTTTTTCTTGAACAATATGATCAGAATTATAAAGAGAACCAACTGTCACAAAGCAGGTAACCACACTCTTGTCATTTGAGACAAGCAATGGACCAAGTCCTTGATCTAAAGGAACTATCATTGCATTTATAATGGATAGTTATATGAAAGCATAAAATATAGAGGCTTTCATCCAAATTTCAAATGCACAAAAGCAACAAAAGGGATGCCTTAACTATCTTGGTGCCATCACAATATTTTGAATCTTTATACATTAATGTATCATTAGACATGAGCATGCATATATAAAGAATGGACAACATGAAATATTTTAAATATAACCAGATTGTTAACATATGGAGTAGAATATATCCTTTGATGTTAATGGATGGACAAGTAATTATACATATAGAAAGACCGAATATTGAAAGACATGACAAGAGAGAATGTTGAATTATAGAAAGGATTGTTTTCTACAAGTGTGTGTATTGGAAAAACTAGGTAGTAAGGTTTTAAATAAAGTATTCAATAAGTTTAAGTAAATAAAATTGCAAACGTTATGAGACTGAATTATGAAACAAAAAATTATGTACATAAATGATGTAATCATTCCATTATCAAAAAGAAATTCAGAAGAACTATTTAAATATAGATTCTAGATCAATGATTAGATTTGACAGAATAATTTAATCATACTAATACTTTCAAAGTGTAACTAGTCAAAGTAAAAGAGAACAGAAAAATAAACAACCATATCATATCTATAAACAACCTCTATTATTTTGATGGTTGGTTTAATCTTTGTTAACAAACATAGATATTGAATGTTAACAAATCGATCCACCATTTAGTTTGAATACTCTTGAGGATGAGAGATATTAAAAAAAAATATTTCACATATTTCTATTAGTGGAGAAAAATTGTTATTAAACCCACACCCTTCTATAAATTGTTCCGAACATATGAATTTCCAAATCAATATCAATAATCATCAACTCTTTCATCGTTGAACCTGCAAAAGGGAATTTAGATTTTAGGGATTATATCCTCATAGAAATTCCCTAAACATGATAGAGTGGACACAGTAAAAGTGCAAAAGGCACGACAAGAAAAATGGAAACATATTTATTTCAGGTTGCAAATCTCATTAAACATTTGAAAATTGTACAGAGTACTACTTGTATTTGTGAATCTAACTACCACGTAGGGATAAATAAAGAAGATAAATTCATATTGCTTATAACCAAATCTCTGTTCGCATTGTCTTCTCCTCTACAAACTATAATGTGAGGTACACTACTCCTATGCGGACATGCTAAATGCGTCATCGACTCTTTTATGGATCATCGAGGTCAAGTGCTGGTCATGTGGGTGCGGGTGTTTCAAATAATTTTGTTTTAGGTTTTATTTTAAATTTTGTTGTAAAAATATGTCTATATATAATTAGTATTTTTTTTAATTTTTTAATTATAAAACATAATATAATTCTTTGTATTATATATTTAATATGTATTAATCTATTGTCATGTAATATTTATTATGTAATAATATGATAATGACGATGATAATGGCATCGATGATGATGATAATGGTGATGTTGATGAATTCATTGAAAATTTATCATGACTCACCCTTAGAGTCCGTGCCCTCCTGATTTAGTGGGTTCCAACACAACTTGGTTTCCAAATTTGTGTTTTCAAGTTTCAATTTGATCCTAGAATTTAAATGTTTTCTAGTACCATCTAGTGGTAGCTTGAAATTTCACCCTTGACTACTCACTTGATTCACCCAATGACTCACCCTCTCTGACACTTGGCTCCTCACAACACATAAATGAATAATTTGAACAATTCAACCTCTTTGAAATTCAAAAATGGAACAGTGACAACGACGATGATGAATGATGAATGATGATGATGAATTTATGACAATGACGATGAGGATGATGGAGATGGTTATGATGAAGGCGATGGTGAAGGTGATGGTAATGATGATGGAAAATAAAACCTATCTTATATAACCTCTAACCCTTAAAAAACCAACCTTGTTACTCTTAGAAAATAATGATAATTACTAAAAATAAATCAGTTAGGTGCAAATCTCTTTGTACCCTTGAACCCTACCTTGTATATATAGTTATTGTTCAAGTCTTGGCA
Source organism: Pseudotsuga menziesii (assembly GCA_001517045.1). Classification (NCBI taxonomy): domain Eukaryota; kingdom Viridiplantae; phylum Streptophyta; class Pinopsida; order Pinales; family Pinaceae; genus Pseudotsuga; species Pseudotsuga menziesii. The sequence continues at coordinate 26,253 of LPNX010191609.1, read as the reverse complement.
TACTTCAATATAATTTTCTCTTTTGTAAATGGCCAATGTTTGGTTTCCCAACTACTAACCGGGTTTCTAATTCCATCATACTTTCCCTCCAAAGTGTCAGTATCTGAGGCATGCAATCATTTCATTACTCTCATAAAATATCACCTATCGTAGTAGCAAGGTTTTGTGAATAATCCTTGAAGAGTTACCTCAAAAATCTCTAATTAAATTAGTAAAAATATTAATTAGTCCTCTCATGGCACCAACAGTTTTAGATACTAAAAAAAGGGGAATTTTACTTACAGTTAGAAATCTTTGTTCCAACTTAGCCAACAACCAGTCATGCAAAATAGCCCATCTTTATGAGTTATTTTCATACGATAAGTTCGATCAAATGTTAAGTTATACAAGTAATCCATAATCTTACACAACTATATTGATTAGTGCCCCAATTATTCCACCCAAAAACATATCAGAAGTTTTTAAACATTGTATCCAACATATGATGGGCTATAGTTTCGCTATTTAGAATAAAACATTTAAAGAAAAAAAACCAAAGCCAAAATTGGTATCTAATATCTTTGGATATAGAGCACATTCAAGGAACAAAAACCAATAGATATGGTATGAGATATCCCTATCACCATTTTTTTATAAATCCCACGATGAAATTAATTCCTATATCGTCCCCCAATGTCTTTGTCACTTGCAAATAATGGATTTTAACCACCTTATATTTTCTTATATGTTTTTTTTCAATAGACTACATGGAGTTCAATACTAGCCCAAAAACAGAAAGGAGATGAAGATAAAATTTCCTACCAATCAGGACTAAACCCCAACTAAAACTAGATGAGTTTTAGTTTTAAACTTCTATGAGTATGAGAGTAGAAACATTCGACAAGTTTGATGGACATCAATATGAAGACTCTAGGTCAGTCACATTGACTACTTAATGATTACATCTATCTAAACATGTTGAGGTAGTGAGTACTTCACCACTTAGTGAACTTGAATCCACTTGAATGATAAATGGAATATGAAGGGTCTCAAACACATGGATATACCTGTCATATCTATCACTTGTCTCTTTTGCATTTGAATTTATTACATATATATATTTCGATACAACCCATCACTATGAATACACTTTTCTAGTGTTATTTAGGGGTGACTGATTATGCACTTTTGAGATACCCCCATGGACCACAACCATATATTTAGTCCTTGAGAAGTAGTCCTTGGGAATATGATGAAACATAATGAGATATATCCCTACACTTGGTTGATATAAGATTTTAACCCCTTCCAGTAGGTCTTCATAATAATAAATCTACTCCTCTAGTTCCTCCATCAACCACAAACAATAAAAACTATAGTCACTCTTGATAATTGAATATAAAAAATTGGATAATGCATAATGCATTACTAAATTACTGAATTGTACCCAATGAATAGTCCATTACTAAACCCCCAATTCATAATTCATTACTAAATTGTACCCACTATCTCCTTCAGCAAATATCCCTCTAACTCTAACCCGCTACCCCTTGACTTGGAGACATCGACACACCTAACACACTAGCATAGTGAAATTTGACCTTAGGTTCTTTACCGACAATCACAACATCATGCTCAATAATTAGACATTAAATTCTAAATTCAAAACATTTGAAATTAAGGTTGAACGATCACTACATGGATTTTTATCAAACCAAAATTAGTGGCAGAAAATTAATAAGAACTTGATTCTCTAGATAAAAAAATTCTTCTTCGAGGCCTCAAGTTGAGCATCTTGAGTTCATGATGTTATGAAACCTTTACCTTTCTACAAATTTCATTATAACACTAATTACTTGTGGGAAATTATGTCTCACCTAGCAATTATAATTTTTTTAAATCTAAGTCTATGGATTTTGGCCATAGACCATGCATTGACTCTTGAGAACCATCTTTGATGTGTCAAACTTGTAAATGTTGACCTTTTTTCATTCCTAGAACAATAATAGTTGTGTAGGGCCTACGTGATACATTGGGGCCTCTCTCATGGGTTATTAGTCCCATAAGAAAATGTTATAGATACATGCCCTATATTTTAGCCTCACAACAGGATTTGAACCCGAAATCCGACGTCATCCGACATTTCATATGGATGTGTCAGACAACAATCAATGAAAAGGATGGTGACCAAAAAAGTTTTATATCACCATCGAATATCCGACGCATTAGGCGTCACATATCCGACCCCCACAGTGTCGCATATCCGATCCCTATGCCTCGGATCTCCGACGGTATGGTGTTGGATATCTGATGGTATGTGGACCCAATAGTGTCAAATATTCAGCCCCTTAGCGTCAGAGATCCAACAGGATGCGTAGTTTTTTTTTTTTTAAATGTAAGGTTTACATTATTTTAAATTTATGGTCCCATATTTTCAACAGTAACTATGTTCAAGGTGTCGAATATCTGACGCATGGTCATTATAAATATAAATTGTTTTAACATATCGACATGTTTGTTGTAGAAGCGATGAACGATTTGTGAAACTATTTGTTCCTCGATCGATGATTTTTGAAAATTATTTTTTCCTCGACGGACATTTTTCAGGAATTGTTTTATTCTTCAACAGGTGGTTGTGGGAATTTTTTTTTCATCGATAGATAGTTTGCTGGGAATTTTTTATTCTTTGACTTCTCTCAGTTTGACAAAATGTTGATGCATGGAACTTGATTTTTTAAAACAACCGGTTATATTCATTAACGAAGTTTGTGACAAAATGTCAAATAGAAATATTCCAGATCTAAACGAAGACAACCGACAATTGCTTGTTGGACTATGGGACGCTGCAAAATGAAGGGGTGATGGAAAATGTTATTGCCTATGTACTCAATGCACGGGATTTAAGAGGAGAAGAATATTGATCTCAACAACCACAAAACATTGTAGGGAACATGGACACGCTGAGGGGGGGAATGAATATCGTCCTTTTGTAGGTTTAGCATTATAAAGTTTATTATATTTATTTTTTTTGGTAATTGTATGTATTATTTTTATTTTTCATATATTAATGTATACCTATTGATGTTTCCATGTATTTATATTAAAGGAAAGACACCCTACAGCATATCATCTAGAGGAAGTGCTTTCAGAACAAGTTCAGGATCAGGATCGTGGAGCACGTATGTTTGATGGAGAACAAGTGAATGATCATATTGAACAAGATGATCATACCGATAATGTAATTGAAGATGATGGTACAAATACATTGATCCATGATTCATTTAATGTTAGAATGGATGATGACAATGATGTTGATAATGAAAATGATGATGACTTTGATGATGTTCACGATATACCTCTTCTCTATAAGGCATATGAACCCCTTTATGAAGGCCCCAAAACAAATTTTCTCTCTACATTATTGTTGATAATGAACTTGAAGGTTATCAATGGTCTTTCAAACATTGCAATCACACGGATGCTAAGGTATGTAAAATGATCCATCACATATATAGGATCGTGATAAAGTTTATCTGTATAATTCCTATCATAATTGTGTTGTTAACTCATTATTAATCATCATACGAATGAAGCATGTTTCGTTAATATTATTTATTTATTACATTAACAAATTTTATTTTTTTTGTAGCTTGATAGCTGAATTTTTGTTACCACCATCAAATATTTTACCTCACATATATCGAGATTTATATTCCATCATGAAAGAGATTGGAACACTAGAGGAAATTTCAACTCAAAATGGGCCTTTTTAACTTTGATTCAAATTCCATGTCATCATGTGTTAGCCAATTAAATTGCTTTAAATTTGAAATATTGGATAGGTCTTAAACACTTTTTTAATATAAATTTGGGGATAGGTATCATAAAAAAAAACTACTTTTTTTATTTGTATTTTCGACATATCTCCCCATGTTTTTACTCAAATTTTGATCAGGAGAGCTCATTGGATGCGGAATTAAATTTTGCATTCAACGAGTACCCACTTGGCATACTTTTTATAGACCCATATACCCCAAAAACAAGAAATATCTGAAAAAATGTGATGATGACATCATCATCACATTTTTCAGGTATTTCTTGTTTTTGGGGTAGCGGGGTCCGTCAAAAGTATGCTGAGTGGGTACTCGTTGGATGCGAAATTTAATTCTGCATCCAACGATCTCCCTCGATCGAAATTTGAGTAAAAACACAGGGAGATGTGTCAAAAATACAAACAAAAAAGTAGTTTTTTTCTTTTCTTCCTCTAAAATTAATCAATATTATTTTATTATTTTAACTATTATTTTATTAATTCTTTTTAGGAGGCCCATTTTGAGTTGAAATTTCCTCTAATGTGAATTATGAGGAAAATTCATGCATGCCACAATGACCATGTTATATATTATAATTAGCATGAATTTGCAACAGAATGTTCGGAATGTCATGTAAGTAGATATTGTACAGATAAAGTAACAAAAAAGGTGCCGCATAAGGTTCTTTGTTATATTCCCATCATTCCATGTTTTCCACAACTGTTCAAGTTCAAAAACATAGAGCAATTTATGGATTACCATACCAGGAACAGAAGTCAAGATGATGTTATCTGAATGCCTGCATATGGTTTTGCTTTTAGAGATATGGAGGAAAAGTGGCCTCAATTAAAAGAAGAACCACGTAATCTTAGAATTTATTTGGCAGCAGATCATGTGAATCCATTTGCACAGATGAAATCCATTTACACAGTGTGGCCTATTTTTGTTATCAACAATAACATTCCTCCTTGGTTGTCAATAAAGAGGGAGCACATAATGTTGTCGATGATTATTCTAGGTTTTTTTGTCGAAAATTGTTTTATTTATAATGTAGTTGTGGAATCTCATTTGTCGTATTATGTTTCTTAATTTCATATATATTCTATTATTTTACTCTTATGCATGGTTTATATATCTTAATGGTTCTCATAATGATATATTTTATATGTACTTCAAATCAATCAAGTACGTTCCAAGTCAAAGATATGAATGTATACATCGAACCTCTTATAGATGAGCTACTGAAGTTATGGAATGGCATAACTATGTATGATGTATCTAGACCAATACGACAAAGGAAATTTCAATTCCATGCAATGGTTGTATGGACAATACACGATGCCCCTGGGTTAACTTCATTTTGTGGTTTGTAATTTTAAGTTCCACTTTAATTGCATTTAATGATATGGAGTAGTTAGAATAGTTTATATATGAATATATTTGACATAGATATTCCATATCTAAATATTGTAGGTCTTCAGACAAAGGGTAAATTTGCATGTCCAGTTTGTAGTCCTAAGATAAAATCTCGTCGTTCAAAAAGCTTAAGAAAGGAGGTGTTTGATGAGTATAGGAATTTTCTCTCTAAGAATCATAGGCATAGAACAACTAGAAAAAAAACTTTTCAATGGGAAGCAAGAGACTGCATTAAAATGACGAATAATGACACCTCACCTTTGGAAGATGCAATACAATAGAAATTGTCATCATGGTATGTATGGATCATCGTATATGAATTGTTATGTATTTTAATTTTTGTTGTGAGTTTTTTACTATAGTGGCCATATTTGATTTATGATGTAATTTATTTATAAACTAATATTCATGATGTCCATCATGATCATGAAGGCATTAATGGGCTTCCACAAGGAATGAAAAGTTACCCTATTCAATTCAGCATTTTTCCCTACTATGAGCACCTACAAATTGCTCATTTGTTTGATACAATGCATATTGGAAAGAATGTTACTGAAACCTTATGGCGACTACTAGAGCTAAGGAGGGAGAAAGATAAAGTTGTGAAAGCTTGCAAAGACATTCAAGAAAGCAACCATGCAATGAAATATGTCATCCAATTTCATACCAACGGAGAACAAGTTAATATAAACTCAATTCCATGGATGTTTACGAAGCAACAAAAAAATGTTGTCAAAGAAGTAATGCAGAAAATTAAATTTCCCACTAGATTTTGTGCAAACTTGAAGAATATCATAACCAAAAAGGGTGATTTTGTGGGGGTAAAAACACATGATTGGCATGTCTTCATCAAGGCAATTATTCATTAGAGGAATTTTGGGGTCTAAAATGGGCCTCCTAAGGAAAATAATAAAATAATAGTTAAAATAATAAAATAATGGTTAAAATAATAAAATAATATTAATTAATTTTGGAGGAAGAAAGAAAAAAACTACTTTTTGTGTTCGTATTTTCGACATATCTCTCTGTGTTTTTACTCAAATTTCGATTGGGAGAGCTCGTTGGATGCGGAATTTGATTCTGCATCCAACGAGTACCCACACTGCATACTTTTGATGGACCCCACTACCCCAAAAACAAGAAATACCTGGAAAAAACGTGATGATGATGTCATCATCACGTTTTTTCCAGGTATTTCTTGTTTTTGGGGTAGCGGGGTCCATCAAAATTATGCAGTGTGGGTACTCGTTGGATGCGGAATCAAATTCCGCATCCAGCGAGCTCTCCCGATCAAAATTTGAGTAAAAACACAATGAGATATGTCGAAAATACGAACAAAAAAAGTAGTTTTTTTTAATGACAAATATGCCAATTCAACCATTATGGTTGACTTATTTTATTGAAATTCTATTGGTTCTTGAATTCCAACTCACAAAAACTTATTTTGGAACGTTTTCTTATAAGGCCCATTTTAGACCCCAAATTTCCTCTAATGATTGTTATGTCCATATTTTTTTTTGTCAATTTACGACGTATATTTTTTTTCTTTTTTGTATACTCTTTGTTTAATAATTGGCATGGTTCCTATATTGATACAGTATGTTCTACCTATATCTCTCCCAGACAACTTCGATAACAATGTCAAACAAGTTATATATAATCTTGGTAAATACATGAGGTAACTAGTGATTACTTGCATGTGCTTAGTATTTCTTTAATTCTCCATATAATTTTTATTTTTTTTGTGCACTATTTCAACATATATTGTAATTTAATGTTTATTTTTGTTAAATATCGTTATTGGTTTGCGTCACTTGTAGATGGTTGACATATAAAGAAATCCATAAAGAAGATATAAAGTATTGGAGGAGAGAAATTCCTTGTCTCATGTGTGAAATGCAGAAGCATATACCATCGGCATTTTTCAATGCACAGGAACACTACCTCGTACACCAAGCTGAGGAGATTGAGTTGTGTGGACCTATGCACTAAAGGTCCATATGGATGGTTGAGAGGCACTTGAAATTTATGAAGGGTTTGGTGAGACAACGAGCACATGCTAAGGGTTCTATGATGGAAGGATATACAGTATACCAAAACATGTTGTATGTTAGTGAATATCTTCCTATTTTAGCGTCAAAGCTCAATTTCCATCGCATTTGTGATCTGGACTCCAATAAAAAATTTGAAGGGGAGCAACTGAAGGGGAAAGGTAGATTGAGGAAGATGAAAGGTAATTATTAGCTAGTGGATGTTTATTATATCCTTCATATTTTAATTCTATTTTCTAGTCATAATTGCTTCAATTAAGAGCATATAATTTGTTTAGGATATTTACACCTTTCTTTCATTTTAATGGTTATTGTCATCAAACAGTTGGTCGATAATGGGATGAAATTCCTTTATACATTGCAAACAATCTTGACTAGATGAAGGTATGGATTAAACGATGTGAACAATTAGGTCATGGAATATCATGGGAAGGTGTGGCTTCATTAGTAAAAGCAGCACAACACAATGGAGATAGCAATCTAACAGAAAGGGAAATCTATTTGGCATATGGTGTAAAATATAAAATGGCAAGCATATAATTAATCAATCCCTCTAAATATTTTATTTTACAAATTACATTTTGATGTACATGTTCTTCTTTTCAAATGTATTGCTGCATAAGGACTGAATGGTTGTGTAATATTTTTGTGTATTGCTTATTGCAGGTAAAACACCATAAGGCTATGGTCTGCAATGGAGGTAGATATTGGATCAAAAAATTGGATGAAACAAAGAAAACATCAGATTCTGGTGTATTGGATTTCTTTGAGGTTACCAATGTTTAATCTAGAATTGATAGACATCCAGAAGTCTCAGAAAATATATATTGTGGGTATTTGGAAGATATTATATAGTGTGACTTTAAATCCTTTAAGGTAGTTCTATTTGTTATCAAATGGTACAGGTTATGATTGAATCAAAGTGATCCCAATAGAACTATTATTGAACATGATAATGGATTTACCATGGTAAACACAAGGTTGTTTGAGCTAGGAACAGAGCCCTATGTTCTTCCAAGCCAATGTGAACAAGTATTTTACTTAGAGGTTCTAGGTAAAGCGAGCTGGTCATTTGTTGTGAGACATAATCCGGGGGGAAGTCGGGTAAAGTATAACCTAGATGATGCTAATGAAGAGGGTTCTCTGGAAGAAGAATACGATGACGTAGAGCATGATCAACATGAGTTAGATGATGATGATGATGATCCAATAGAAAATGTTCTCCAAGAAATAGTTGAATCTGATGATGTAGTAAACAATGCTGATGAAAGTTATACCGATGATGACACGATGAGCATAGCTGATGATGATGATGATGATGATATGGCCAAACCTTACAATGTTGAATGTAGATATGATGATATATATGATGACTTAGATGAAGAAGATGATGACATGGATGAAGAAGAAAATGACTTATCCTCATGATCATTTTCATCATCATTATCAATATTGTCATCGTCATCATCAAAATCATAATTATCATCATCGTCGTTGTCTTCGTCATCATCAAAATCATAATTATCATCATCGCCATCATCATGATCATCTTCATCACCATCATCATCATTAAAATTAAACCTAGATCAAATTAATTACTTCATATCATTTTCATCATCATTTGTAGCATCGTCGTCATCATCATCATCATCGTTGTCATATCATCTTCATCATCATCGTCGTCGTATCATCTTCATCATCATCATCCTCATTAACATAATCATCACCAACATCATCATCTTCATCATAATTGATGAAGATGACATTGCTATCCTCATGATCATTTTCATCATCATCATCCTCATTAACATAATCATCACCAACATCATCATCTTCATCATAATTGATGAATATGACATCGTTATCGTCATGATCATTTTCATCATCATTATGATTGTCATCGTCATCATCAAAATCATAATTATCATCATTGTCATCTCCATCGTCATCAAAATCATAATTATCATCATCATCTTCATCATCATCATCATCATCGTTGCCATCATCATCATCTTCATCACCATCATCATCATTAAAATTAAACCTAGATCAAATTAATTACTTCATATCATTGTCATCATCGTCTCTATCATCGTCATCGTCTTCATCATCGTTGTCATCATCGTCAACAATGAGATATAATGAAAGGTAAAGATTTAATTAGACCTATTCTTTTATCTTATTTCTTTTAAAAAAGAGTTATGGACATCATCATCATCATGTGGATCATCACCATCATCATCCTCACCATCCTCATGATCACCATCCTCAACATCATCATCATCAACATCATCATCATATTCATCATCATCATCATCATCTTCATCATATATAATCATCATCATCATAATCTTCATCATATATAATCATAATCATCATCATCATAATCACCCTCATCCTCATCTTCATCATCATCATCGACGTCGTCATTGTCATCTTCATCATCATGACCATCATCATTGTCATTGTTGTCATCAAAATCATCATTATCATCATCGTCGTCGTCATCGTCATCATCTTCATCGTCGTCGTCATCATCATCATAGTGTGAACATTAGTGTTTTAAAACACTAATATCTTGATAGCGTGAGTTAATTATATTGCCAAATACTATAAATAAATATTAATTTAAAGTGATTTATGCCTAAACCTTTATCATTTGATAATGCACATAAGCTACATTGTAGTTTGTAACACACATGGTTTTCTTTTGACGTGATATTTGCTAATAAAAATAAAGTGATTATAGCTATAAATATTTAATTTTATTTATATTTGAAATATTTAATTTCCATAAAATATTTTATATGAAATTTTAGAATTTATCATTATATTTTTGTTTTGAATGTTTTAATTTTATTTTAAAAAAGTATTTAATTTAAATAAGATATTTATATAGAAGAATGTAGTTAGTAAAATTGATGTCCAAAATTTTTACTTAATTATTGCTATAATAAAAAGATCTCGATGTTAAGAATGTAGAACATAAAATTAATGTTTTTTTAATCTTTTACATACCTTATGGCTCAAG
>LPNX010191609.1:0-15741 GCA_001517045.1 Pseudotsuga menziesii | reverse complement strand
AGCTATTAAATAAGATATATGTCAAGGTTCTTAGTAAAAGTGTATGTGATAATAAATCATTATTCTCTTCTTTCTTTTATTAGGAATTTATGACTTTTTTTTTATGATGGTGATGACAATGATAATGACAATGTTACCATATTGGTCTATCATATTTTGCTATATTGAATCCAAGCTCAAAAAGAGCACAAATAAGATTATAATGATTATGAAAGAATTGGTCCCTTCATAAACATCATCATCATCATCATCTTCATCATCACACATCATCATATATCATTGTCTTCATCATCACACATCATCGTCTTCATCATCATCATCATCACACATCATCATCTTCATCAAACATCATCGTCATCATCATCATCATGTGGTTCATCATCGTTATCATCCTCACCATCCTCATCATCATCATCATCATCATCATCAACATCATCATACATCATCATCATCATCATCTTCATCATCATCATCTTCACGAACATCATCATCATGTGGTTCATCATCACCATCATCCTCACCATCCTCATCGTCATCATGAACATCATCATCATATTCATCTTCATCACCATCATCATCATCTTCATCATCATCATCATCATCTTCATGAACATCATCATCATGTGGTTCATCATCGTCATCATCCTCACCATCCTCATTGTCATCATGAACAACATCATCATCATCATCATCTTCATCATCATCATCATGTGGCTCATCATCATCATCATCCTCACCATCCTCATCATCATCATCATCATCATGTTCATCATCATCAACATCATCTTCATCATCATCATCATCATCTCCATCATCATCTTCATCATCATCATCATCATCTTCATGAACATCATCATCATGTGGTTCATCATCGTCATCATCCTCACCATCCTCATCTTCATCATGAACATCATCATCATCTTCATCATCATGTTCATCATCATCATCATCATCTTCATCATCATCTTCATCATCATCATCATCATCATCTTCATGAACATCATCATCATGTGGTTCATCATTGTCATCATCCTCACCATCCTCATTGTCATCATGAACATCATCATCATCATAATCATCTTCATCATCATCAACATCATCTTCATCATCATCATCTTCTTCTTCATCATCATCTTCATCATCATCTTCATCAACATCATCATGATCATCTTCATCATCATCAGCATCATAATCACACACATCATCGTCATCATCATCATCAACATCGTCGTCATCACACATCATCATCATCATCATCACACATCATCATCTTCATCACACATCGTCGTCATCATCATCATCATGTGGTTCAACATCGTCGTCATCATCATCATCATCATGTGGTTCATCATCGTCATCATCATCCCCATCCTCATCATCATCATGAACATCATCATCATCATCATCATGTTCATCATCATCAACATCATGTTCATCATCATAATCATCTTCTTCATCATCATCTTCATCATCATCATCATCATCTTCATGAACATCATCATCATGTGGTTCATCATCGTCATCATCATCCCCATCCTCATCATCATCATGAACATCATCATCATCATCATCATGTTCATCATCATCAACATCATCTTCATCATCATCATCATCATCATCATCATCTTCATGAACATCATCATCATGTGGTTCATCATCGTCATCATCACCATGACCATCATCATGAACATCATCATCATCATCATCATCAACATCGTTAGCATTTTCATAATTTCATATGATATCAAGACAGTCATCACCATCATCATCATCTTCATCATCATCATTGTTGCCATCTTCATCATCATCGTCTTCGTCTTCATCATCAGCATCATCTGTTATAGCGGATTTCACCACACGAGGTGAATCACACATTGTATGGCCTTCCCCTGTCCCGCTGCAGGCTAATTAGCCCCTATGGACCACTTTTTGTCTTTTGATGTGTCCTTGATCATCCCTAAAAACATCAGAAAAGTGATATACGCGTCTTTTTCCCCAATAACCATGTACATACGCGGATATTCCCCCTATAGTCGCGTACATCGGGATGTATGAATAATCCAAATCCTTTTGGAGCGTTCCTTGACTTGGTTCCGACTCATATGACTCATGGCCTTCCATATGCCTTGAGATCGCATGGATTTGACCTTTCAGTATCCCTTTGAAAAGATATATAAGGAACCCCTTGAGACATTGAAAGCATAAGAGAGAATTGAGAGTAACGAAACTATAGTCCATTGTTGCCAGAACTTATGCTTGAGTCTACATCCCTTTGTCCCTTGGAGCACTGTTGTGTTCTTCCCAAGCTTGCCTTTTTCTAGTGAGCTTGCTATCAGATTAATGGAGGATTGAGGTGGTGGAGGCCCAAGTGGGGGATTCAGTTTCTTCGGTTCGCATACGTGCCGTCAGAGGTTGTCACTTGTAATCTCTGATTTATATTAATAGAAATATATTTTCCTGTCCAGTAATGTGTATTTGAATGAATATTGTATCCATTGGAATATGTCAAATGCTTTTACATTATTGATTATATATGCTAGAATAGATCTAGCACCATGAAATATAGTATGCTTTTATTATTTACTTATTGTTGAGGAAGTATTATATCAATTCAAGCTGAAGATTGGAAAGCTCAACGGGGATCTACTTCAACCGTCCAGAATAAGGTACGAGGTTCGATCCTTTAGTGTTATACATTTTATTTCTATTGCATATTGGGAAAGATTGATTTCTGGAGTCTAGCTATCTATTGTTGTACCCCAAGCCATAGGAATTTATCTCCGTAATAGAAATGGCGACTCCGCTGGGGAGTTCCTAGTAGTTGTCCTTTGGGGGTTGATTTCTTGGCATTCAATGTATTTGAATTGCTCTCTCTCTCTCTCTCTTGTTTCTATGTCAGGTATGGGGGCATGTATGCCTGTTAGAGCCTAATTGGTGTGAATTTAGTCTTAGACTGTCTGTTTGCCTTGGATTTGTGCATCTTTTTCTTCTTGTACGCAGGTTTGTCACTTACAGTCGCCTATACACGCGGTTTCCCCGGGGATTTCCGCGTATACACGTGGGTTTATTGTGCACAGTCACGTATACCCTAGTTTTTACCTTTTTGTGGAAGATAGTGGATTGCTAGGTGAATTCTGTTAGTTGCCGAGTCTCCTTTGGCACTATCTGAGTCTGTTAGTACCTCTGTTTCTGACCAGAAACATTTTTTTTAGCCTAATTTTTTCTTTTAGGAAAGTTCTTGTCATGGCATCTTTGATTTTTTGTTTGAGATTAGTGCATTAGAGTCCTTTTGCCTTAGTGCTTTGCTGGAATGCTGTTTATGTGTGCTTGCAGAGTCTGGGGTGGGTAGAATCATTCTTTTGCTTTTTGTATCTCTTTATTTTCAAAAAATCCAAAAACATTTGCTTATCATCATGCATTGCATTTTGCACTTTGCATTGTACTTGCACTAGATCTAGATTTGCTTTGGAGTAATAGTTAGGACTTCATATAGGGAAATTTGCATTCAACATTTGAAGAAGAAATTGTGCATTACACGTAGTAAGCATACCCTATTTTCATGGACACAATGCATTTGCATTGATTGTTAGGTGTGCATTTTGCTTCTTGTTGCATCATAACACGATTAGTTGCACGACCATATCCTATTTTTGAGTAATAAAGCCAACTAAAATCAATGCTAATTAAAATGAATTACACTCTTTTCTTTTCTAGGGTGCACCAACAAGCTTAGGTTTTAGGATCTTGGAATAGTTCATTGTAAGTTAATTCTCCAAGATCACTAAACGACAACAACTAGGTGTCTGTCCAGGGAGTGTGTGAAATCCTTGATATAACCAGTGTTCTTAGGATCCTCCTCTCAAAAGGGAGTTAAGCACGAGACAGTGTGAGCGGTTGTTGATTGGGATAACCCCTGGTCAGTAACTGTGTAGCACCGGGGATATAGCCAGGATTGTATTCGTATCTGGGGGCTCTTTTGAGAGTTTCGGGCTTTGCTACCCTGCCCATACTGTCAATCCTGCCTGCGATTGTCCACCTGAGCTTTGATTATATTGAGATGACCTTAGTGACCTTACCTAGGATATCAAGGGGGTACTTGTAGAGGTTATTCTACATGTGTCCCAGCCAGGTTGGGGTCAAACAGCACAGTCTCTTTACGCGTTGAAGATGAGGGCCACAATAATTGGTTATGTACCTCCGCTTGTGGTGACAAGGGCCTCTCAAGCCTCTCCTAGGCGAGACATACTGGCCACATTCAGGAGCTCACTTATCCAGCCCTTGTTTGCTTGCATTTGGATTTATATTTTATTAGTGATTGCTCTGTGCACATTAGTTGGCCTAGGGTTTATGTAAATAGAGAGTATTTGCTTTTTGTTGAGTCATTGTGGATTTGAGTGCAGTTCCGCGCCGTTCTCGTCGGTTAGCAAGACTTCCGCCTTCCACTTCTCCTCCTCCTTTGAGAGAGGGGCCTAGACTATCTAGGAGGACTATGTCACACACTGATTCACACACCATGGAGGATCATTCAGAGAATATTCCTGAGCCACCCCCTCCCATTCGTATTGACGATGGGGAACTTACTCCTACGTACGATCCTTCACCTGACCTAGTTGAGTTCGGTCCTGTGATTTCCCAGATAGGATCTTTGCATGATAGACCTACTCACCCTAGGGCTGATTCCCCATTGACACGTTACCGGTATGGAATTCCAGATGATGCCGAGACTCCCTTTGACCCTCTTAGCACTAGCTACGGTAGTTATGTTACGACTGGTTTTCCTATGCACGATTTGACATTTCATGTTGAATCCGACTTTGAGCCTAGCACTATGCCTAGGGGAAATCCCATGCCTTACCTTGCGGAGAGGTTTGGGAGTACTAGTCACATTGCACCTTCCATCCCAGTGGTGGAAGCTCCATCTTATATACCACCTAGGTCTAGAGTTAGTGATCCGATAGGGATACCAGGTTCCAGACGAGTGACGATAGGCACTAGTACATATCTTCTTATAGAGATTCCTTTGTTCTCGCTTCCGATTTCTTCAAATGTAAACCATCCACCTTACTCACATGGTCCTTCGAGTCGACACGTAGCTACGAGTCAGATCCGTACTGCGATTACTAGACCAGTTGTGTCTCAAACCTACATACCACCCATGGTTTTGGGAGGTTATGTTCATGTTTCTATAGGTCAGATTGCTACTTCCATGACATATATCCCTACTTTTGGTATGTATATTCCTACTTCCGGAATGTATATCCCTACCTATGGAGTGTCTCATGGGGCATCGCAAGCGATGACCTATGGACCCTATTATGGGACGCAATATGGACAGGTCTCTCCACCTTATGGAGGCGGGTATTCACAAACTGCTTACTCTCCTAATTACGGCTTTGTAGCTCCTACTAGTCAAGGTCCACCTCATTATGGTACTTCCACGCCACCCTATACGGGTCATACAGGAGGAGGTCACTATGGCCAAGGTCATGGTGGTAATCAATCCTATATGAACCAGGGAGCGGTCCATAGGCCTCATCACCCTAGGCTCCCTTTCCTCGCGACACTCAATCTAACTGACTTATCGAGACTTACGAACGATCCTATGGCTCATAACCCGGCTTGGTCGGCTGTCCCTACCAAGATTCCTTTGGACATACCTAAGTTTGAAGGCAAACTAGGAGAGGATCTGAGCGAACATGTTACGACATTGCACCTATGGTGCTCTTCCAATTCATTGCATCAGGACTCAGTCCGGTTGAGATTATTTCAACACACCCTCACAGGGCCTGTGGCAAAATGGTATATAGAGTTACCTAGGGGTGCCTTTACTTTGTTCGATGACCTTGCGATGAATTTCCTTAATCACTTCCACCTACCAATGCGCTATGATGTTGGTACTGAACTATTGTCAACATTTCGGCAAGATAAATCCACCCATATTTCTTATCATATTCAAAAGTGGCATAGACGAAAGAGATTAATTAAAGCCTTTATACCTCCGGAGTTCCTCCTTGAGTGGTTCCTCAAATCTTTATTGCCATTTATAGCGAAGGATGTTTCCACATCCAGAGTGCAGAATGAGGAACAAGCAATCTTTAGGGCGCAGGAACTAGACTTGATCTATGCTCAGTCTGGTTTGTTATATGAGATTATACCCAACGCTCCTCATTCTAGTTTTGATCCCAAGGTCAAACCTGGACCATATGCCAATGGCATTGTGGGTAGTGCAAGTAAGAAACTTGCATGTTCGGTTGTGAAACAAGTTGCTCAGTTGTCAATCAACCAATCTGCCTCGAGACAAGCTACGGCTTTGTCTCGGCCTGCCCAAATGGTGAATGTGCTTGCTGTGCAATCGTCCAACCAGAAGGGTAACCAGCAACCTAGACGGAATAGAAAAAAGGGTAAAAACAATAATAATAAAAATGGTGGGAATAAGAATGAAAATGCCAACAATAATGACAAGAACGGTAAAAATGATGGGGGGGACAAGCAGAATAAATGTAAGGTTAAGTTTCCTTGCAAGCTATGTAAGGACGATCACCTCACTTACTTGTGCCCTAGAATGGATGAAGCTTCGAAGTTCATAGCACAGGACCCAGCTGTGTTGACAAACCCTTTACCGCATAACCAGAATATGAACTCGAAGTCCCATGATCAATCTAGTGATGAAGATCCTACTGAAACTAGTGGTCATGGGTGCATTAATATGGTCCATGCCACGAAAGTTGTGATGCATGCGAAAGATTATACTTCATCACAACCCAACCCAGGCAAAGAACCTGATCCACCAGGAACCCCTTTGCGCATTGAGAAACCTGCGGATAAACCTGAGGCTGCACCTCACATTCCTAAGGGGGTACTTAAGCGTTCGAGGCATAACCCAAATGCCCGAGCTGCCCAAAATTATTTAGTTGTCGAGGACTTGGGCCATACTCCTTGTGCGATGTATACATTCGAAGTGCTTCAGAGTTGTCCGTCACAAAGGAAGGCTTTGCTTTCCACTCTTGGTGTGAATGGTGATGATTCTTCCTCAGTGATCAAATTTGAAACCACAGGACATCAGCCTCGCTTGCCCTACTATGTGTTCCTTTTGGTGCATGTAGAATGTCTTAATATGATCATCAAGTGCACTGTGATTGACGAGGGCGCTGCTGCTTCAGTGATGTTTTTGTCTTGTTGGAAGGGTCTTGGTTCTCCTGAGTTGTCAAAATCTACGATCATGTTAACTACTTTTGATGGGAGATCATTTGGGCCGCATGGTATCCTCCCTTCCCTTAAATTCCATTTGGGAGGGAAGACTGTTGCGATAGAGGTTGAGGTGGTTGATGCACCCCTTGACTACAATCTCTTACTGGGAAGTAACTATATGTATAGTATGCAAGCCGTTGCGTCTTACGTGTTTTGCGTTGTATGCTTTCCACATAATGGGAAGATTGTAACGATTGATCAAATGGAATTCAAGAATCTGCCTGTTACTGCATCTTCGGAAGCTTTAGTTTTGAAAGTTGAACATTCCCAGCCGGCAACTGGGAGTGTGGGTGTAGGCATGTATCCATCCCTCATGGGAACCTTTAGTTGTCTTGCACCCGTCCTCATGATAGGATCTAGTTTCGATGGTGCTTTGATGTCTACAAGATCGGTGCCTTTTCGCACAAGTCATATGGGAGATCCTTGGATTATTCCTTCACCGAGTCCTTCGAGTGATCCCATTGAGACGAGCGTGCCATTTCCTGCAGTCATGATAGCTTACCAAGCTAATCTTCAGTCTGCTGCAGAGCCTTGTTCTTCCTCTTCGCAGATGGAGGAGGAAGACCCCTATGTGCTGCCGGCATGGGAAGTACAGTCTTCTCATGCCCACGACTACCTTGATACATTTTTCCCTTTAGATGAAGCGATTATCGAGGCCATGTCGGGAGTTGAGCCACCATGGGAGGAGCTTCATCATAGATCTTATTTCCTTCCAGAGCTTGAACTTTTGGAGCATGAGGATTATAGGGAGATTCTTAGTCAGAAAGTTGGTAGACCTATGGTTCCGTTAAGCTCTCCTTGTTAGATGGCTGATGGAAACATGGCGAACATATCGTCAACTATTCCTATCAACATTTCTCGCAATCGTGGTACAATTGAGAATGTCTACATTTGGGCGGATTGTTCCCAAGATGAGATTCGAGAGTATACCGAGCTATTCAAGGAATTCCATGATATTTTTTCTTGGTCTTAAGATGAGATGCCAGGGATTGACCCTCGGATTGTCGAACATGAGATTAAGAATTACCCCAACGCTAATCCTGTTCAAAAATTTTTACGCACGATGAATCCTAGGAAAGCACCCGCCATAAAGGTAGAGATAGAGAAGCTATTGGAAGCGGGTTTCATCTATCCCATTCCCTTGACGGAGCGGGTGTCAAACCCCGTTCCGGTGGATAAGAAGTAGGGAGCGATCCGTATATGCACTGATTTCTGTGATTTAAATCGTTCCTATCCCAAGGATAACTTCCCCACACCATTTATAGATCAAATTTTAGATGAGTGTGCAGGTAGCGAGGTGTTCTCCTTTATGGATGGATTTTTCGGGTATAATTAGATTCAAATTAAACCCGAGGACCAACACAAGACCACATTTATCTATCCTTGGGGAACATTTGCGTATCGGAAAATTCCTTTCGGCCTTAAAAATGCCGCAGCTATGTTTCAACGGGAAATGACCTTGATCTTCCACGATCTCAAGTCTATCATTGAAGTATTTTTGGATGACCTCGCTGCTCATTCTCGCATGAGGATGCGTCATTCTTATCACTTGAGATTAGTGTCCGAAAGGTGCCACCACTATGCTATTAGATTAAACCCTCATAAGTGCATCTTTTGCATGAAGTCAGGTCATTTGTTAGGATTCATCATTTCGAAAGAGGGTATAAGAGTCGACCCTTTGAAGGTTGAGGCAATACTTCAGTTGTCTCCCCTGCGAAATATTTGTCATCTTCAGTGTTTGCAAGGCATGGCAAACTTCCTACGAAGATTTGTTGTCAACTTTGCCAATTTGATTAGAGGTTTCATGCGTCTCCTGAAGAAGGATACTCCCTTTGAATGGGATGAGCAAGCCCAGGAGTCCTTTGATGCACTTAAATGAGCCCTAGCATCGGCCCCGGTGATTAGTCCTCCGGATTATAGCCGTGATTTCCTATTATATGTGGCCACGTCTTTAGAGACGATTGGTATGGTTTTGGTTCAAGAGGATGAGGAGCTCCAAGAGCATGTCATATATTATCTGAGCCAGAACCTTATTGACGCAGAGATTCAGTATTCTCATGTTGAGAAGCTTTCCTTGACTACCGTACATGCAGTGCAGCATTTGAGACATTATATTCTCCTTCACCAGACCTTGGTTGTTGCCCATGTCAATCCATTTCAATTCATCCTCACACGTAGGATGATTGAGGGAAAGTATAATAAATGGATTTTCATCCTGCAAGAGTTTGATCTCGAATTTGTTTCGGCAAAATCGAAGAAATATTTAATCTTTGCAGAGCTCATATTGGATTTTCTGAGTGAGGCTGAGGAGTTGGTATGTGAAGATACGTTTGTTGATGAACACAATTTATTAATCTCAATGGCTGACCCATGGTATGGGGATATCGTAGTATATCTACAAACACAGAGGACCCCTACTCACCTCTCGCGAGATGAACGACGATGATTACATCACGTTTCCAAGAACTATCTCATAGTGGACAATACTTTGTACTGCCATGGAGTAGATTCCCTTTTACGACGTTGTTTAACTCATGATGATGTCGAGGTAGTGCTTAATGATTGCCATGGAGGGGCATGTGGTGGTCATTTATCTGGGCTTTCTACAGCTCAAAATATTTTAAGAGCGGGTTATTTCTGGTTGTCGATATTCAAGGATTGTATTTAAGTGGTCAAGAGGTGCCACCCTTGCCAGGTGTCTGCACGTAATATGTGCTCAAAGCCTGCTCCGTTACACCCTATTATCACCGCCGGTCCCTTCACAAAATGGGGGCTCGATTTTATGGATTGCAACCCAGCTTCGGCTGGGGGGCACCATCATATCATAGTGGCTATTGATTACTTCACAAAATGGGCTGAGGCAATGCCTATAGTAAAATCCAACAGTGAGATAGCTGCTCACTTCGTATTCAACCAAATCATTGCTCGGTTCGGGATTTCGAGAGAGCTTGTCACTGACCATGGCTTGCACTTTCAGAACCGTATGATGGAAGAGTTGGCATACAAGTTAGGGTATAAGCAAGAGCACTCCTCTTCTTACTATCCTCAAGTGAATGGACAGGTTGAAGCTGTGAATAAATCACTTAAGTCCATTCTCCAATGAACCATCGCACAAAGCAAGACGAACTGGCATATTATGTTGTACCCTGCTTTGTGGGCATATCGAACCGCGGTTAAGACTGCCACTGGTTTTTCTCCATATCAGCTTGTACATGGAGTGGAGTCGATATTGCCGGTTGAATGTGAGATTCCTTCATTGAAGTTATCCATCAAAATCTTACCAGACACTTCTCCTTTGGAGGAGCGTTTGGTTCACCTTGAGAAACTCGATGAGCAGCGTAGAGATGCCTTGGTGACTCTAGAGGTTAATAAGCGTCACGTAAAGGCCCAATACGATAAGTCTGTCCATCCAAGAGCGTTTAGTGAGGGAGACTTGGTCCTTTTGTGGGATCAATCGAAAGAACCCTTGGGGGTAGGGAAGTTCAATCCTATGTGGCATGGTCCTTACGTGGTGAAGCATGTATTAGAGAAGGGTGCCTACGGGTTAGTGGATTACGAAGGGACGGCCTTGGAGCAGCCTAGAAATGGGCTCTATCTCAAAAAATAATATGCATAATCTTTAGCCAAGGCTGCTTGTTGCATATTATTGTACATCTTTTTTGCATAGTTAGGTCTTGTTTATCGTGATTGGGTTTGTGATTAGTTTCCATTTCTTGTGGCAGATGTCAATGGAATCTTCCACCTACATAGGATTCGTGGATGGTGCAAGCCGTCACACTCAGCACTCAGCCTCAGCTGCTTGGGTGATTTATACTCCTATGGGTCAAGTACTGTCTTTAGGAGGTGTATGTCTACGGCCATCTTCCAACAATGTTGCCGAATATAGTGCCGTTATCGAGCTTCTACAGGATGCCATTTCGCATGGTGTTCTCTCTCTTGAGGTATGTCTTGATTCAGATTTAGTAGTGTCACAGCTCAATGGTTTGTACCGTGTTAGAGATCCGACGTTATTGAGGAGATTCTTATGTGTGAGATTGTTAGAACAACAATTTGAGAGTATAACATATATACACATTCCAAGAAATTATAATCAAGTTGCTGACTCATATGCTAACTACGTGTTAGATTGGCATTTGTTTCATTCATCATAAATTAATCATAAAAACAATTTTTACACATGTAAATAAATAAACCGATCACCATAAAACTTTTTATACATATCAAAAATGTGGTAATACATAGTGTCATAGTACAAAATTGGGGCTTTGAAAGCCACCATCATATACACGGTAGTACAAAATAGATACACTCCCAGGTGCCTAGTCCTGTGGAGGTGGAGGAGAGTTGTGATCATGATATGTCACCACGGCTCTAGCTAGCCACCGGAATAAACGCACCCATGCGTGTGGTACACCCACCACCTGTCTCTGCATAGCCTTAGGCAAGTCGTCAACTTGCACCATGGGAACCCTGTGAGTCAGTCGCACGAAGTTGGTATGGATGTTTTGGAGCATTCGCTCCGCATCCACACCGATGATATCGTCTCCTCTTCCCCTCCGTCTATGACATGGGAAGCCCTCTGGTCACCGTGGTCCCACATCTGCACATGAATGATAGATGTCATTATGTATTGTCACCCAAAAACATGTCTTTTTGATTCCATATAATCAAGAAAACACAAAAAAAAATTAAATACTTCAAAATTAAAAATAAAATAAAATGTGAGGGTCGAGATTCGTTACCTATGTCTCCATACCTTGATCCTGGTGGCAATGGCATGTTTGAATCCCCCCCAGAAATCTATCCATGCATAAGGGTAGTCATCTATGGAAACAATCTATCATCACCACCATGGAAAAAAGTCAGCTGGATAGGGGTTGGCCACCCTACCACCCCCCAGTCTGTGCATCGCATCTGACCAATGTCATTGGGCTGGATCTTGAACCCCGTGGAGAGGAACATCAACTCTAGGGCTCAATCCTATAACACGCTCGAACAAAAACGTGCTCAAAATGCTGCTGAACCCAAAGTTCCGTATCCTACCTGCCTTACACTCATTGAGTTGGTGTTTCATGTTGCTCAGTAGTGAAGTGCTCCAGTCATAGATGATCGGTGTCATACACTCCACCGCATAGAAAATCAATGGCCAAGAGGCCTGATGGAGTGATGCTAAGCCTGCTATCCTGCCCAGCGTCAGTAGCATGGCCTTTAGGCCCAACACCTGTATAGCGTTGGTGGGAACTTGACTCCCCACCTTCTCAGTATCTGGGTAGCAGTACACAGCTATGTACTCATCGATAGTAAGCCTGTGACCTGCACCACCTCGAGAACGAAGGTTCACCACCTCCCCTCTTCTAGATAGACCTGTGATAAAGTAAATATCCTCCACCTCAATGGTGAGGGACATACCATCTATCCGAAAAGACTCTGAGTCTGGATCCCAATAGTCTACCAGCATCTGTAGTAGTCCTGGTTTGGCCCTCAAGCCACCTAGGCACCAAAACTTGTAGAGGCCGCACCTTCTTAGAGCTTGTTGAGCCATTATGTTGGCCCTTACTGCTTCCTCTACTTCACCATGCTTGCGTTCTCGCCACTCTAGCACCATCCTGGATGAGAAATTGAACAAATGTCCATTAGATTCTCGTAAATCCTCTTGCGCGGTGTCATACGTGGCTGTTTTGCAAACAGCCGCGTATGTACGCGGTTTCCAGCCCCTTTTCCATGTATAGCCATCCCTATACATGGAAAAAGCCTCGATACCCATGTGGGCCGCAGCGCTCATGTAGAATTGGACTTAAAAACCTCATTTGACCATGAAAACTTGTAAAACTTGTATTGAAATGCAAGCTGAGAGCATGAGTAAATATCTGGAGGAAACGGTTGTGAATTCTGCCGGCTGGATCTCCTGGAATTTGCAGTTGAAAATCAGAGCTCCATGGGGTAAAAGTTTCAAATGATTTCTATTTTTTACTATTTATAGAAAAAAAATTAAATATTTGAAAATTTTTACCCCCTTTCCTATAGTTTTGACCATTTCTAACCATTTTGGACCGTTTTTGACCTAATCTGTGATGTAAAAGACCGTTTTCAGCGCCGTTTCAGCCTTTGGATTGACCCGTTCATACTGATCTCAGGTATAATGTCTACACTGGCATATAGGTTAGGTTCACCATCATTTTCATTTTGCATGACCTTATGACCATGTCACTATATCCTTAGGTACGAACCCACTCTATTATGTCATGGAACCTTCTTGCTACTATAGAAGTGGCATGATATGAGTGGTAGAGCCTCACCTTACATGGGTAGCCTAGTTAGCACCTTATTTGCAGTTGGTGCCCATGCTGATGTTTCTCGCTTTAGGGTGTGGGAGTCCGTTGTATAGTATTGCCATGACATTTCACAAGAGCCTCATACTCCTCTTGATCTTATGCTGGCCATGATCCCCCGGACTCCATTGTATCAAGTTGTGGATGCATTATCATGAGCTTTGCCTGTCTTATTGAGCTTTATGCTGGCTCCCTTGACATTGCATTTCAGCCGGATAGCCCGAGCTTGTCTCATGTCTAGCCATGCAGATCCTTTCTTTATATCTTTCGCAGCTTGATTCCCTTTTTACCGGGAGGGGATTTCCCCCCGAGTGTCAATATCCTACACATGTATCCTTGCATTGAGTATAGGTATGTTCCACTACTTGGAACTAGTTTGTTTGCCCTAAATGACACTCGTCTCCTCCTAGTTTGTAACTATAAAGCTAGTTTATTCTTTTTTTCAAGCTTTTCAAATAACTGGAAAAGACCAAAAAAATCAAAAAACCAAAAATCCAGACAAGAAGAGATATTATCTTTGGCAGCTATCGAGTCATGTCTCCTTCGAACATAGCACTGTATATCACATCCATTGGTTGGGTTATAGTTTGACTTAGGAGCTGTACTCGTTATCTGAGTTTATCTCCACCGACTGGTTAAGCTTCCAGTCCCTATGGAGCCTCTATTGATGCCTCCTGCGTCATAGAGATGTCCCAGTTTGTATATTGAGTCTATGCTACCTTCATTCAGTCACCATATGCCATTATGCTCTTATTCGAATGAAGTTGAAACCTGAGTCAGCCATTCCTCAGTTATCTTGACTTTGCATGTCGGCCATTCCCGGTATAGTTCTGGTTTGTTCACCTTATGATCAAGTCCTTCCACATTATACAGCCTTGCTGAGTACCTTGTTTTGGATGATGGGGGATGCCCTAATTCCCTCCTTCCAGCTGCTTTCATCCCATCAACTTCAGATCATTTATTCTAGGATTGGAGTCTAGAGTCATTTTGAGTGCCTTGAGACTTGCAGTCATCAGTGGCAGGTTCTCTCGCCATCGACAGTTTTGGGAATACATCAATGTCCCCTGATCGATGGATTCTCTCAAGTGTTCAACCTCAACACATTTATTCACACTTGTTAGTTTGCACTCTAGTACCTTGATTCCCATTTTCATTATCGGTGGGTGATCTCGCGTCTGTTAACGGTATACATCAATGACCGATAATTAGACGATGGACTACTATGTTCGACCTCGACACCTCTATTCTCATAGTAGGACATGTACTCGTAGCGGTGTGTGTAGAAGACCTTCCAGATTGGTGGCATCCATTATATGCTACCTCCTTGATCATGCCAGTGTTCATGAGATTTCAGCTCTCGTGACTTGTTCCAGTATATGTCAGACATTTCCAGCCACCATGGAGATCTTGATCTATTGTATATCTTCATCCTTTGTAGAGATCATGGTCCTTTGCATATCTTCATCATGGAGATTCTGATCTATGTATATTGTATGTGGCGATGACCACATATGGGTTATCATGTTTCATTCCTATTCATGGCCATTGTACTCTTATGTATCCGGGACTGCTATATGTATTTACAGTTATATGCAGAGTTGTATTATGGTATTATGCCGATTGGGTGGCTGGTCTTCCATTTGGGTACCTTCATCACTTCACTTCTGGGATGGACTTATAATGTATTTCGTCCATCGTATAACCCCTCTGATCTCATACATTAGGGGGCATTTGTTATAGTGGATTTCACCACACGAGGTGAATCACACATTGTATGGCCTTCCCCTGTCCCACTGCAGGCTCATTAGCCCCTATGGACCACTTTTTGTCTTTTGATGTGTCCTTGATCATCCCTAAAAACATAAGAAAAGTGATATACGCGGATTTTTCCCCAATAATCGCGTACATACGCGGATATTCCCCCTATAGTCGCGTACATCGAGATGTATGAATAATCCAAATCCTTTTGGAGCATTCCTTGACTTGGATCCGACTCATATGACTCCTGGCCTTCCATATGCCCTGAGATCGCATGGATTTGACCTTTCAGTACCCCTTTGGAAAGCTATATGAGGAACCCCTTGAGACATTGAAAGCATAAGAGAGAATTGAGAGTAACGAAACTATAGTCCATTGTTGCCAGAACTTATGCTTGAGTCTGCAT
>LPNX010191603.1:137329-154934 GCA_001517045.1 Pseudotsuga menziesii | reverse complement strand
AAATACCTGAAAAAACTTGATGATGACACATCATCAAGTTTTTTCAGGTATTTATTGGTTTTGGGGTAGCGGGGTCTGTCAAAAGTATGCAGTGTGACACATCATCAAGTTTTTTCAGGTATTTATTGGTTTTGGGGTAGCGGGGTCTGTCAAAAGTATGCAGTGTGGGTACTTGTTGGATGCGGAATTAAATTTTGCATCAAACAAGCTCTCCCGCTCGGAATTTGCGTAAAAACACAGGGAGATATGTCGAAAATATGAACAAAAAAAATAGTTTTCTTTTATGACAAATATGTCAATTCAACCATTATGGTTGACTCATTTTATTG
Organism: Pseudotsuga menziesii; assembly: GCA_001517045.1. Classification (NCBI taxonomy): domain Eukaryota; kingdom Viridiplantae; phylum Streptophyta; class Pinopsida; order Pinales; family Pinaceae; genus Pseudotsuga; species Pseudotsuga menziesii. The sequence goes on along the minus strand of LPNX010191603.1, from coordinate 154,605 downwards.
AAATTCTATTGGTTCTTGAATTCCAACTCACAAAATTTATTGTTGGTGCGTTTTCTTATAAGGCTTATTTAGGACCCCAAATTTTCTCTAATGAGTGTCGTTGTAACAAAACTACTGATCAGTGAGGACCATTACTTTTGTATGAAAATGGGGGTGGGCCAGAGTACCAACACTAGATTGGAACTACTAGCACTGTGGACTTTACTAATCATTGCCAAATTATTTGGTCTGCCTTATCTTTACATTCATGGAGACTCCTCTATCATTATCAATTGGTTTAATAGGAGATCAGTCCTCTCCTCTCTCTCTTTAGATGGTTGGTGTCAAATCATCAGAGATCTGGAATCATGCTTCATCCAGCTCGATGTTGTTCATGTAAACAGAGAGTTCAATGTTATGGCTGATGGCTTATCCAAAGAAGCATTATCTATGGCTTCAGTGCTTTTACATTACTCAGAATTCACTGAAGGTGAATGTACTGGGTGTGGTTCTTATCAGCTATACTAGTCTGAGTAGTATTTCCCATTTGTCTGCTCATTTTGATGCCTTTTGAGTATGGCAGTTACATACATCCTTTGGATGTTGGAGGTGGATGTCCCCTCACATAATGATGACTTACTAGGGGTGCTTCTGTGGATTAGCCTTCGGTTCATGACTAGTACCACCTGTATTATGATGGTAGCGGATTAGATGATGGTTTTGATCTCCCTTTTTTTAGAAGTTTTGAGACTCTCTTGTCTGTTGACCCCTAACTTGTGATTTTTGAGACACATGAGCATGTTACTCAGTAGCTGTGATCTTGCCACGTGCATAGACTTTACTGTTGATGTTAACAAGTTACCTTTGATTTCCATGAAATAACAAGGAACTGATATTTTCTTCTGGAAAAAACAAAACTACATTATAAAATATCTGTGTTCAACAAATATTTGACCGTTATTTTACTATTTTATATTTGGTCTCTAATTTACTCTTTAATTTCATTGCTATCCATGGGGTTACACTTATCATGAAGCTTGTTATAGCTTACGAATAATTTTGTGCCTTCTCAAAAATCCTCCCTTCTTGGGAGTTTTGTGCGATCAGTGCGTCGGGGCTCTCAGGTGGTCTCCTCACTGCCTGGAATCCTCAAAAGGTTAAGTGTAGGGCCTATCAGACCTGTGCTGGCCTTTTGGCTCAGGATTTTGTTTGAGGGATGCCCGCTCCTATCTCCATCCTCAATGTGTATGGTCCTTACAAAGACCGCGTACTTTTTTGGGATAAGGCTCAGCGTGGTGGCTTACTTAGCATTCCGAATCTTGTCATAGGAGGGGACCTCAATCTCACTCCGTACTCATCTGAGATTTGGGGAAATAAGGCCTTCCCAGATCCCCTCTTTCATCACTTCTTATCCCTCTTCGACTTGGTGGGCCTTGTGGACTTGGCTCCTCAGTATGCCGGGCCTACCTGGCGTAATGGTCGTGTGGGTGAAGATGGTATAAGTAAGTGCTTTGACCGTTTCTTAATATCAGACTCCTTGATTCCTTCTTTGGGGGTTCATAGGGTATGGACCCAGTGTGCAGACATATCATATCACTTTCCTATTTGCTTCGAATGGGATAAGAGGCGGGGCTCTTATAACTATCCATTTAAATTCAATCGTTCGTGGCTTAGTGATCCAGCTTTCAACGATTGGTTTTTGCAATGGTGGTCTTCTCATACCATAAGTGACAACTCCCTAGGCAATGAGGCTATCAGCCATAAGCTGCGTATTCTTAAAGATGATTCCAAGGTATGGATTAAGGACAAGCTGGCTTGTATGGATTCTGTTTCTAATGCCCTTGACCAGGCAATTGGATCGCTCCTCTCTGGCTCGCCTAATGGAATCCTTTCCATGGAAGAAATGGAACCTCTGACCCGGCTTAGATCTGAGAAGCAGAAGATCATGGACCATTATCTGCTTACTTGGCAACTTAAAAGTAGGTCGAAATGGGCCCTTCAAGGTGATTCAAACACCAAATATTTTCATTCGCTGGCATTTGGCAGGCGGAATCAAAATGCGATATGGTCTCTGGCCGATGTAGATGGCAGTTGTTATGAAGATGAGGCTGCTCTTAAGTACCTGGGTAAGGCTCACTTTGCTAGTATTTATAAGGATGATGGAGGAACATGTTTGGTTCAACAACTCAAGGTTGTCTTGCTTTATCCTAGGATGATTCCTATAGAGCACATATCAATCCTTACCTGCCCTGTCACCTTAGAGGAGATTGAACTTTCCTTGAAGTCATTTAAAAAAGACCGGAGTCCTGGCTCGGATGGATGGCCTGTGGAGTTTTATCTGCACTTCTTTGATCTATTGGGTCTTGAGTTATTGTCTGCTGTAGATTCGACTAGGGTTTTCGGATTTATTCCTCCATCTTTGAACTCGACCTTCCTTGCACTCATTCCTAAACCGGATAAGCCTCAGACCTTTGCAGATTACAAGCCCATCTCATTATGTAATCTTTGTATAAGCTGATAGCAAAGGTCATTGCGATCAGGATTAATCCCTTCTTGGACTCGAGTATCTCTCAAGAACAATTTGGCTTCCTTAAAAACCGACAGATCACTGAGCCTATAGGAATAGTCCAAGAGATACTTCACTCTGTAAAAACAAAAAATATCCGTGCCTTCATTCTCAAATTGGATCTTATCAAGGCTTTTGATCATGTGAATTGGACCTTTCCTCGACTCATCTTGATCCAAATCGGGGTTCCTCTGTTAACAGTCAATTGGATTATGGGTTGTCTTACCTCTGCGAATTTTGCGGTCCTGATTAATGGGACCCCCTCGAAAATTTTCACTGCATGACGTGGCATTCGACAAGGCTGTCCTTTGTCCTCTCTTCTCTTTATCCTTGTCATTGAAGGCCTTAGCCTCCTTATCACGGATGCCAGGAACAATGGTCTTATACGTGGCATTCAGATAACATCTACTCTTGCCCTTACCCACCTCTTATTTGTGAACGATGTGATCCTCATGGGTACTGGCACACTTCTGGAGTGGGCTGCGTTTGATGTTATTCTGGAGACTTTTTGTAAGGCATCGAGAATGAGTATCAGTATAGATAAATCTTGCTTCCTTTATAATAATATTGATACTGTCAATCTCTTAGATATTTCCAAGGTTCTACCTTAGCAGATGGAGCCGATTCTCACTGGGTTTAAATACCTTGGATACTACCTTAAGCCACTTGGTTACAGGGTTTGCGATTGGAATTGGTTGGTTCAAAAATTTGAAAAGAGAATCTGTAATTGGACCCACAAGCTTTTATCCCTTGGGGGCAGGTTGATCCTTGTTCAATTGGTACTCTCCAGCATATCGGTGTATTGGATGGGATTTGCTCCTATCCCAGTCTCTATCCTACACAAGCTCAGGAGCATTATGTTTGCCTTCCTATGGGGTTCCTCTGAAAATCATCGAAAATATCATTTGGTCAGTTGGCAGAAACTCTCATGGCCTAAGGAATATGAAGGATGGGGGATAAAAAATCTTCATTGGTTTAGCATATCCCTACGCGTTAAAAATCTCTGGATGGCTCTGTTGAAGGATGGCTTATGGCATCGTGTTCTTATCTCTAAATACTTGAAAAACCTCTCGGTGATTGATTGGCTCACGAACAAGAGGTTTAGTACACACAGGGTATCCATCATATGGAGAGGATTTTTACAAACCCTTCCTTGGCTAGGTAGTTACCTGGCTTGGCAGGTGGGTGACGGTAAAGACATTAGGATTGGAGTGGACCCGATCATTGGTGCTCATTCCTCTTACATCCTACCTGAAGAGCTGAGAACGTTCCTGGAGGACCTGGATATCAGTACTCTCTCACAGGCTCATAACATATTACATGATGCACAGGACTACTGGTATATGGCCGATGAGTCGGGCTTAGAAGGGTCGTTGAAAGAAGTCTGGAATGCTTATACTGTGGGTCTGGTAAATGGAGGCATTCATCTCTCTTCGCTAACCGACTCCCTTGTATGGGATTTCAATAAAAAAGAGGGAACTATTTCTGCAAAATATGCATATGAATGCATTGTTAATTCTTACTCTCCTCTGGTTGGCACTCGTACTGACTCTTTATTATGGAACAGTGCTCTCCCACGTAAAATTGGCTGCTTCATATGGTTAGTTATTAGGAACAAAATTCTCACTTGGGATAAGCTCCAGAAAAGGGGATGGTTTGGTCCTCGCATTTGTGCACTGTGCTATTCCAATGAAGAGACCGTCTCACATTTATTCTCAAAATGCATTATTTGGAAAACTGTTCTTGGCCACATCTGTGATCAGTTCCAGCTTCCTTGTCCTCCTCACGTGGATTCTCTCTCCTCATTTGTAAGGAATTGGGCTGGCAATTTTCCAAGGAATCCGTCACTTAGTCTTATTCCATTTCATGTGACGTGGATAATATGGAAAGCTCAGAATTTAGCCATTTTTGAAGGAAAGAAGAGGAATGTTCTCAGCATTGTCCAACAAATTACATACTCTGTTCAGACTTATTCTTCTCAGCTTGTCAAAACTAAAAAATTCAGGAAGATAGGGAATCCTCCCTGTATGTACTTCCCTTGATGATTTTTCGATGGTGCATCTAACAGCAAGGCAGCTGGTGTTGGATACAGTTTATATTTGAATGAGTCTCATCATTTCGAGTTCGCGCTGGGGGTAGGATATGGCACCAATACTAAAGCAGAATTACTTAGCCTTTGGGCACTTCTTCTTTCATCCCAAATGATGGGGATCCCCTTATCCCACACATTTGGTGACTCACAAGTCATCATTAATTGGGAAAAGGGATCGATTGCTCTCTCCCCTCCAGATCTCTTTCACTGGTGCAGGGAGACAAAAAAGCTAATGTCTAGCTTTTCGGATCTGTTGTTCATCCACATCTACCGAGAGCACAATCGGATTGCTGACAGTCTCTCTAAAATTGCTCTTACAGTTCCTCTGGGTACTGGTTGTTTCTCAAAATTTATGGAGGACCAATTGGTCTCTCATGATTCCTTTAAGCTCTTTTGAGCATTGACAGGGGAACTTACTCCTCTAATTGATTTGTAGTCTTGCTGCTCATTGAGTGGCCTCTTTTAGATTACTGATCAGATCCCTTTGGTTCTCGATAGATGAGGCTGATGCGACTGACTTCATTTTTGATGAGATAGTATTTCTGATGAGATCCTTCACTCCTCTGTACAGCCTTTCCCCCTGGCAGTGTCTCAAGGAGATTTATTGTCTTACGAGCTGTTTTCCTCTAAATTGTAACCCACTTCTGGGATGGCAGGATTGATGCCCTTTGATTCTTAATAAGAATAACAAAGACAAGTTTTTTTCTTCCTGAAAAAAAAAAGGCTTACGAATAATTTTATCTTCATAATATATTCTTGTTTTCAAATTGGTTAGCTGACAACATAAAAACAAAAAAGTGTTTTGAATTAAATTCACGGATGCAATTATACTAGGTATTATTAACTATAAATTTTTAGTATATTTGATGTAGGAGATTATCCGAAGAGGGTTTTTATTCATTTACTTTTCAGATGTGATTTTATTATTTGTTTATTTAAGAAATAGTATATTTTTTAAACCAATTATTTTACAATTTTTTTTTACAAGAAGCTTTTTATTCATTTATTTTTTATTTAATAGATATGATTTTATTATTTGTTTATTTAAAAAATAGTATCATTAAAAAAACAAATGAAAAACAATCATTTGTTAAATCCTTCAAACCAATCATTTTACAATTTTTTTTACGGTTTATGGTTCAATGTTAATGAAGAGAAATTTAATATTAACTGAAGACCGTTAATTTTTTGTTTATCCCTCTATCCAAGATTTAATATGGAAACAATAATTTTTTGTTTATCTCTCTATCCAAAATTTAAAGAAGTGGCTTTATTGAAACAATTACATCTAAAGACTAGAGTGTCACTTATTCTATTAAATAGACAATTGAAATTGTGTTTTAGATGAGAATTTAAGATATGTTAACCAAATAACAAGTTTTAGTACTTTCACCACAACTCTCACATAGAAAGTCCAAATGGAAGGTCCAGATTATATAGGATCAAAATGAACATGAAAAAGAAATACCAAAATACATATTTCTAATATTTTAAAAATAAAAATTTATTATTGATAAAATTGTAATAGATCCAATACTCGTGCACAAAATCCCCAAGGATTTTAAGGGGACAAATTTTATATATATGAAAAATTAAATTTTATAAAATATATATAATAAATAATTATCATTTATCATCTAAATCATATCTAGAAAAAATACTAGTAATAAATACATCTATATTTATCATAAGACACATTGTAAATTTCTATGATTAGTCTATGAATAACACCATATTCAACAAACAAGTTTGATCTACCACTTACTCAAGGTTATATTGAAACCCTTATAGAAACACCTAATACGATTTTTAGATATTTTTTGGTTATCTATATATATATATATATATATGATACAATCAGCACTACACTCTGCAAGATCACTTTAGAATACCTAGGATTTAGATAGCTTGACACGATGTACAAATTATCCACAAATACAAATAACTAAAAAAAAACTGAAGCGACAACAAACTCACAATCTCTTTTCATTTGACTAACTAAATCGCATTAATAAGATATTCTATATGCATTTATTCTTTATCATTGCTAGTTTATGTTTCTTATCTTTTGATCACATGGAACTAATTGTTAGTAGATAGGATACTTCCAATTCAATTACACAGGAAATTCACAAAATATTATTTATATACTATAATAATCCCATCAAAATGTACTGGTTTTTATCTTCTCTCTTTTGCATGATATATTTTGTTATTGAGATTTGGCGATGTGATATGTACTTTAGAAGAACTAGTATCAACTAGTCTTGCAAGTTGCTTATTTTCTTCTGTTATTAGTCCCTGCCCAGCTACCAGGGACTCTTGTAATCAGCGTGCCGTCATTTGCATTAATCTACACGCCTACCGAAGCAAATCAAAATTACTTATTTTAGATTTAGCCTAAGTTTCTTATGACATAGGAAGAACCACTGTCTTGACTCTTTATTACCAATCAATCTCTATGGCATTTATGAGATGATATGAACAATCGTTTTGATTACCAATCAATAACTATTGCAGTTTTTCTCAGCCAATCACGGACTTTTTTCTCTTATTTGGCCTCATCTAGAGGAAGAGCACCATTTTCGGTTTTAAAAACTTAGGTTAATGTCAAGATTGTGTTCTGCTTCTTTTTGAAACTAAATAATGCTATATGAGTGGCTGTTCTCCGCTCAACATTAGTTTCAAACATTTAATGTTTGTGTTTGTTTTATTTTTGTATGTAGTATTTTTGTGATGGCACATCTGCAACGTGCCCTTGTAATCTTCTTCCCTCCTCCTACCACAACATCTGCAACGTGTTCTTTACGTGCCCTTCTAAGGCCAAAGGCTTTTTGTTTGGCCTGCTTTCTGCTTTCTTCTTTGTTATATGCTCATTGCTTCGGTATAACCTTCCATTTAGATGTGGCCGCCCTCGTCTCCACAGATCGCATAGGAAGCGATCTCACAAACTGATGGATCTTTAAAGGAAAGGAAAGGCAGCTTCCTCCTTAAGGCTCGAACACTCCTGTCTATGGGATTAGAAACCCCAACCAACCATTCTACGATATACTTGTGCTTGCGGCCTCAACAAGAAAGACGTCACACATGCTTCCCGTTCTTCAACAATTCTAATTTGTCACCCAGGTAATATTCACACAACTCTTTCAACCTTGCTCCAAGCTCTCATCTGAACACGATAGATGACAGAACAAAGGGGAAAAGACAGAGTGGGTGAAGACTCACGCAGAAGAGAAAGATATGCACACAAAGCACACACAATCTGTTTATTTCATCAAAGGCTGTTTACATAAATAGTAAAGCTAGATCTCAACAAACTAGGGAGTTAGTTCCTATAGAAATATGGATATGTAAACAACTCAACTAATTTTATAGAGATTCTCAATAACCCAATTTGCTATCAATCTATTTTTACATTATTTTAGAACATCTTCTAACAATAGAAACTATACTTGATATTCATATTCGAATGGAAGCATAAATATATTTTGTGGTAGATAAATACCCATACAGTGACGTTTCATTGAAACCTTGCAATACTATAATAGGACAGGAGTTAGAATACATTTCAACTAGATTTACTGGGATAATTAGAACAACCGACCTACATTGATTCCTCTGCTTATTTTGAATTAAAAATTTATGAATGTAGGAGCACACTTCATAAATTATAACTAAATATAATGGTATCTATGTGCCAATTTTGCAGAGATCGTTGACTTACATTGAATTTCAGTTGTAGGTGTTTATAAAATCCAGGGAAAACGAGACAACAACGTTCAATTTAACTCTACAACTATCGTCTCCTTTTGCGCTTTAGATTGATCTATCCATCAATCCAAGCCTGCTTGTCTGCCCAATTCATCGTTTTCGAATTCAATCTCTGGCTGGGGAAAATTGGCAGAGTAGAACTTTATTTTTTTTTCTTCAGTCTGTGAAGAAAAAACAAATAGCAAATATAAAAACTCTCCAATTCTATTTGGCTCCCGTCTCTCTATTCGACTCTAGTCTCTATCTAGAACTACCTCAACTCAGCTTAGGTGAATCCTCTTTTTTTCTTCTGGCACTCTTGGAAGTTGTTTTCTTCTTACAATATGAAAACCCTTTCTCTGCACATGTATTTTCTTCCAGCAAAACAATAAAATGAAGACACACGGAATACACAAAGTAGTCTCAGGCTCTTATAGACTCTCCCCCTCTTTTCCAGAGTTATCTCAAGCTCTTCTCTGCCCTTCAGCCCGCACTTTTAGAGGGCTATCTCCGCTCTTCTTGGTTCTTCCAGCATTCTGGCTTGTGTAATCTATTGCCCAACCAACCTAATTTGCTTTAATGAATTAGAGAAAACTTATAAACTTGGTAGCAAAGTTCACGTGGAATTTATGAAACTAAGTAAGCTCAGGCAAGAGGGGGGAGCTAGACAAAAGATGAAAGGTAATGAATGATCTTGTTGTTATTCTTGTCATTTCGATGGGTTCGATGAGCTTAAATTGTCCAACATTTGTCATCAGTCCAACAACACGTGTTCTATGCAGAGAACATGTGTTCAGTGAATATCTTCTATTTATTTTTGCAATGGAATTCCTTAGGTTTACCCACAATCCAATCCACGCGCACTATCAACAACCAACGTGAATCTCTACGCTGGAAAGCATGATCTGACGTGATAAGAGGGCCATCCCATGTTAACACTATGTACGATGTCCTATGTTTATATGAGGTCGCTGTAACCATATCCTTGAGCCATTCGACCGGGAAACTAATTAATATGCATGATCTTTTGTTAGAAGTATTCACTCAAAGATGAACATAATTTTTTTTTAATTTATTATAAAACCCATTAACATAACCAGCCACCTGTAAACTAAATAAGTATAGAAAAATTTCATGTATAACATCCCCGTAACCTCTGCTCCATGTAAGTTCCTTTTATAACAAGCAGATCGATTCTTCTATCAATATTCGTTGTTATTCACTGACTGACACCCTCCATTTGTCTCATAAACAATGAATACTACGTTACCAAGCCTTCTTCCGTTCTTGGTGAAGCCCACTAATCTATATATAGCCCCCCCCACATATATCTATCTATCGAATGGGTTTACGGGTTTACAGCCTTACATTCCGAAGCAATTTAAATACAAACAAAAATGATGGTATTTTTTTTTTAAATTTCCTTTGTTACTAAGGAAGCCATAAAAGATGATTTTTGTAAATTTCCTTTGTTAGGAAGGAAGCCATAAGAACTAAAAACTAATAAAAGCAATTCACATTTATTCAATGAATACAATGTCTTTTTGTTTAGAATAAATATATATATATATAAGCCTTATTCATTATAACCCATACTTATATTCTATATGGAGGGAGTGTGATCCCTTCTTCATCACTATTATTAACTTTTGATTTACATAACAACCGACATTAATAATGATATAACCTTTACACTAGTAAACTTTGGACCTTATCATTAATATCAAACGGATCGTTTGGGCGCCAGATTTTCACAGATAATCAGAATTGCATTTGATTCCCTGTAAAGATTACATATCATAGTGCCTACTCCAAATGGAAAAATTCAAAGATGATCAATATTACTGGAATCAACGACAATATATGATATTTACTGTATAAACTATACAAGACTTAACAGAATACTTCTAACGTCTCCATTAACTACGTTAAGACATATCGCCATGGTGAATTGTGGAGCTCATCTGTGTCATGAAAACGCATTCACTAATGCCCATAAAATACCTTAAAACTAGTTCACAAATAACGTTAGCAAATAATTGGTGTTTAAGAAAAGCTCTTAAGGGTTCTGTAAAAACCTATTGTCCCGATCAGATTATACAGATTGACAAGATGCACAAACAGGCCTCGCCTTGAAATATTTTTTCATATATATATATATATATATTACCCATATGAAGGTTTATCCACTTGCCTTCAGCGCAAGAGCTATCTCTTGAGTTTTTTCTTTGGAAAGAACCGTGAGGCTTCCAAAGGAAACATAAACAACACTTGCAGGTTCTTCTGTATTAAGCAATCCTTGCAATTTGTAGTTTTGCACAAGTGTACGTCGGAATCTGAATCTCCAAGATCCCGTCGGTCCAAGAATGGCGAGGGTATGAGACGGCCAACAGTGAGAATCGGAGCTATTGACTTTATTTTCTCGAATATGAGTTTGTCAAAGAAATGGTTTCGAAGGTTACAGAAATGATGACAAGTTGAGACATTCAGATGTGACGAAACCAAATCATGCAACAAGCTTTGGCTCTCACCTACCAGATCGAAGTGGAATATTTTGCAAAAGTACGCGGGCCAGTTAATTCCGTCGAAATTGATTATAGGTTTATCCTGTTTGTGCACATTTGACTAAACCACAGCATCATATTTTCTTCAACAAACGCGAACCATCATTACCATACGTTCCAAATTTAACTCACAATATTGTAGATTAAATGATATAGTTGTCCGACATAATGTCCAACATAATGTCCATGCATTTGAGAATTATCCGTCATCCATGACGTGAGCTTAGCATGTAATTTAAAAACATAGATGTCAAATGGAATTTATCTGGTTTATACTTGGGATTGTGATGTCCGAGGCGAGCAAAAACAAATAAATATCGGCCACTAAAGTTAACCATATCTAAATCGAATAAAAGCTATTGCTTTTCAATGTTCTATTTTTTTTCCAAAGTTCAGAGGTACTAATGAATTTGTTTACAATTGGTATATGTGTAATTAGAATTATAAATGTTACCTCCAACATTCACCGTCAAGTTATACTCGTGGCTATACGCCCTTGTTAGAGTTATGTACATATGCTAAGGATTGTAATTTGTTAGTTTTTCTATACATGTGTCAAAGGTTGTAATTCTCTTGCAAAAGAATAGACTTCTGTTTTAAAAAAATACGAGGAACCCTGCTGGATTAATTTACTCATTTTGCCAATGTTCTTTCCAACCTGCGAAAGAAGGCCCAAAACGGAGCACCAATAAAAAAGCTATGATCCTGGCAAGGCTCTCCATTTTATAAGACAACTTATATTAGTTCAACTCATCGTTCCCACTCAGTCCTAATAAATCTAGGGTTTAAAGGTTCTTGCATTTTAAGGGCGGAGCTGCTCGAATAAAGGAGAGGGGTTTTACTTCTTAGTTTTTTAGTGCATCATTATAAAATGTAGTCATTTTTACTATGGATTCAGATAATCCTTTTTAATGGTTAATAAATGTATCCATACTTTATTATACCATTGATGCGGAGGAAGAGGCCCAGTTTTAGACTCAAAAAAATATTCAAATATTCAAACTTACCATACATTAACACAAGCAATATATCATTATTGAATAAATATATCTCTCACACTAAGACATTCATAAATAATAACATATTGAAATTTATTGTTATCTAATATTCTAATATATTTTTATCCATATTTTCAAAATTTAGAAACAATTTCATAACTTAATATATAAAACTAGCTTTAAACATTATAAACATCATACATAAGGCAAGGACTAGCTACCTTTAGCAGCCTCCCTTGTTTTTAACAGCCTCACATGAAAGAAGCCAAGTGTTATTGTTTTTCCTACCATTTAAGTTTCTTCGCTTTTCCACTTGCTCTTGGCCTTAAGTCTCAAGATATATCTTTTCATCCTCCAGCTTTTGGTCTGCCGCAATTTAGCTTGTCATGTTCAAGCGCTTACAGTAGTTCTCCTTGTAGGCCATCCTCCCTGTAATTTTTTACCAAAATACATATAGTTTGCACTGTAATTATAATCTGATATTATGATCTTTCGTAACTTCAGAAGCTATGCTTCATAATTCCAGGGCTGTTTAACTTACATTTGTAACAATTTACAGAGCATCGAAATTGGGAGTCAGCTATAGAAAGTTGGCAAAGACCTATACTACAAGATGATAAACTCCCAGCGTGGTATGTTTAATTCTTAAAAACCCCTATAAAGATTTACTACTCTCATACCCTTTTCCTACAAACCATTTAGTTTTAAGGGAGTGCTTATGAATCACAGTAACTGCTGTATTGTAGGTATCGTGTTACTTTGTTCAATGAGTTATACTATCTTGTTTCTGGAGGTACACTCTGGACAGGTATGTTTTCAATATTTTTCATCTGCAGTTGTTTCAGTCCTGAATTTATTGGGCATAACTTGTTGAGCTGATTCTGCTGCTTGTTATACAGATGGCTTACCTGCAATCCAGGATAGAGAAAAAGCCACAGAGAAATCTTTCTCCAATGGGATGGCTACTTTGGAGGGAATAAATAAGAAAAGTACGAGAGTACATGATGTATTACCATTCGGAAATATTGAGTTGGAGAAACACATTGTTCAATCTCAGAAGATGGAGAATGCTAATGAGGATTCCCTTGCAAGTCTAGGGAATGGAGTGGATGCAACTTCAATGAAAATTTTAGATAAAATGGCTGCAATATTGTCAGAAAGGCACAATCCATCTACTTCTAATTCAGCGTTTGGACCATCCTTGCTCAATGATAAAGAGGAAAATATTGGGCAGTTTCTTTACCTGGAAGGAATTGAGTTTTTGGTGTGGAATACTTATGATGTGCATTTCTATGCATCCTTTGCATTACTTATGTTATTTCCAAAACTTGAGCTCAGCATCCAAAGAGATTTTGCCGCCGCTGTTTTGACGCATGATGCAGAAAAAATGAAGTTCTTATTTGAAGGTGAATACGGTGTCAGAAAGGTTTTAGGTGCAGTGCCACACGATCTTGGACTTCATGACCCCTGGTGTGAGTTGAATGCTTACAATATCCATGATTCTAGTAGATGGAAAGATCTCAACCCCAAATTTGTTCTACAGGTTTACAGAGACATGGTTGCAACTGGTGACAAATCATTTGCCCATGCTGTTTGGCCCTCTGTTTATATGGCCATGGCTTACATGGATCAGTTTGACAAAGATAAAGATGGAATGATAGAAAACGAAGGTTTCCCAGATCAAACATATGATGCATGGTCTGTTTCAGGTGTCAGTGCCTACTCTGGTGGGCTATGGATGGCAGCCCTTCAGGCAGCTGCGGCCATGGCAGATGAAGTTGGTGATAAAACTTCTGGAAAACATTTTCGAGTTAAATTTCAGAAGGCAAAAACTGTGTATGAGAAGCTGTGGAATGGCTCATACTTCAACTATGATAGCAGTAACAGTAGTGGCAGCACTTCCATTCAGGCAGATCAATTGGCTGGACAGTGGTATGCACGTGCTTCAGGTCTGGCACCAATTGTTGACGATGAGAAAGCTCAGAGTGCACTTGAAAAGGTTTATCAATTCAATGTGATGAAGGTAAATAATGGAAAGCTAGGTGCAGTTAATGGAATGCAACCAGATGGGAAAATCGATATGTCAGCAATGCAATCAAGGGAGATATGGACAGGTGTAACCTATGGAGTTGCTGCTACTATGATACATGAAGGGATGGTGGAGCAAGCTTTTACAACAGCAAGGGGAGTTTTCGAATCTAGCTGGTCAAAGAATGGTCTTGGGTAAGCATTTCATCTGTCTGTCTTCTCTCTTAACATTATCTTGTACATATGATGTATATCTGAGTTTAGATTTTTATTTTTGTAATTGACATTCATAAACGAGACAATTTATTCACCCTTCTAGGTCTATAATCTGTGAATGAGTAAGGGCAGGATTTGACACATTTTTCTGTGTATCCCTATGCAGTTTTTTAATGTTTCCGCAAGTTATTAAATGATAAATTAGTGCTTTAACCATGACAGAAAATGTCTAAAGCTTTTCCAATTACATCTTCAATGATAAAATCCAAATGAGTTATTTGACAGCAACTGCCTCAAATTGGTAGTATCTAGTATCTACTATCAAGGTTTTCATGTGTGAAGATTTTATACTCAATAAAGTTTCTGAGGTTACAACGATATCCGCAAACATATTTGGATTATCGAATAAAACCTGATCGGATATATACAGTGAAATGCTTATGATGAACAGCAAATAGGCTTTTTTTTCCATGAATTTTTTTTGTACTTTTATGTATTTCTAAACAAAGTTAGATTTTTCTATGCTCAGATGCCTTTGGGCACTGCATATATCCTGAAAAAGGATTCCCAATCATAAAACAATACAAAGTCTCTTGTAACATTGAAAGTAATTGTGTTTGAGTCTTGCTTTGTGATAACTGATAGATGTTGTAAAAACATTATTTATTAAATAAAATTATGAATTTTGGAAACGGAAGTTGGGCAGCTATGCAATTAATTGACAGAACCTAAGTTTGTGTTAGTAACTGAATACTCAGTTGTCTTTAAGAAGACAAGTGGCCAGTTTTAGGGGGGGGGGGGGCAGTTACTAGATATTAAGCCCTAGGAAAAAGTGGAAATGCATGCAGAACAAGAGAGGGATGAGAATAGAGCTTCTAGAGAGCACTAAAAAGGTGCAGGCTCTAAACTAGGCTATTGAAAATAGCGCAGAGCTGCCAGAGAACACTTGTAAAGTGTTAGGCTCTGAAATAAGAACCGCCAATGAGCACCTAGGAGTGTGCTAGGTTCTGTAAGTAACTGACTTTGACTAATGCCTGGGGGCAACTTGATAAACTGAGGAAGTGAAAAACACAAACTGTGTTTCTCGGCAAGGGGGTGGAAAACTTGCAGATTGAAACAAATTTTGAGGTTCCTAAGGCCGGGAGGAGCGTGGCTGCCCCATTTTTGTTTTCGAAAGACATTCAGATATGTTCATTTTACCTAACCCTAGTATATTATAGAATGATGGATTGTAGTGTGTCAAGTCCCCAATTTTGGCCTAATAGACCAAGGTCACCTAAGAAGAATTTAGAAAATTATTAATGGTGACGTAATAATTACCCAAGGCATGGTTTCTGCTGTTCTATAGTATTTTTCTATGGTATGGGCAAAAAGTAAATAATAGAACATGGTTTTCATTGGCCCATGGTATTTACCCATGGTATTGGAGTCTTTTCAAGGATAAAAGGCGGCAGAGTCAAAGGGAAAAGGCATGCTTGAATATCTGGAGATTTGTTCTTGAGACCGTCTAGGGGTTAGCCTAGAGTTTTCGTTTGGGGTTGGCAAACTCCATCCATCCATTTTGGTCTAGTTTCGGTGGTGTGACGGACCCACCCTAGCTGGACAAAGGAGGAGGATCCATTTAGGGTCTTCATTGGAGCTTCATCATCCGGGTTGGCATCACCTTACAGGTTCTTGTTGAAGGTATCTTGGTAGCTGATATCACAGCCATAGTTATTGTACTATTTACTCTTTGTTAGTAATAATAAAGGTGCCAATATTATCTCGCCTTTGTGATGTGTTATGGAATGTGTCTAAAGTGTTTGATGAAATGTCTATGAGAATATATGTTGCTGGTGAAAGTTATAAATCAATGTAAAATTGATTAGGGTTGACAAATTCATAGATTTTGTGATCATCCTGGATCGGGGATATTACAGTGGTATCAGAGCTGGTTTTCCTGCCAGCCTGAGTGGGGAATCTATTGAGGGTTTCTATTTCATGCATATATGTAACTTCAAATCCAAATTTGGCGACTCTTTGGCGATTTTCACTATGAGAGCGTGAGTGGCCTGGCGTGAAGAAGAGCCCATTATGGCCTGCGGTTGTGAGAGTGCCTGATTGGCCTGCCGCTGTGAACGCCCATTGAGGCAAGCTAGCTGAGTGAAGATGCTTCCACCAAGAAGTAGATTGCTGCTTGCAAATAAAGTTGCTTTGACACTACCTGGAGGTCGCGCTGGTGAAAACGCTAGCTAGTGAACTCACGAAATTGGAATTTTATGCTGAAAATTGTGTATGGTCGCTGATTGTGCGTGGAGATAGTGTGGACAGAGGCCTGGTGTGTTCGTTGGATGATTATGTTGAAGCCACCGACCTGTGAAAGATAAGCCACTGTGTAGAGGAGGACGTATTTCTGAATTGAAGATTGTGTGCCGTGAAGAAGGAGAAGCCGCCGCTGCATCCACTTACCTCACGGGTCCCTGCCGTCCTCAGCACTCTGCCTATAATTTCTTTTGTGAGCTGGGCAAGAGGTCGAAAGGAGAGCTTTCAGCGATTTCTTGCACATGAAGGCTGATAGAGAGCGTCCATCATCAGCGTTCTGTGTGGAGAGTGAAATCTGCCGTGAAGAGGCAGCGATCTCCGTGAAGTAGATAGATAATCGCTGGTGCTGTAATTGAGAGGCTAATGCTGCCGTGAGTATTGAAGAAGAGCAGCGGGCTTCCTCCCCCGTTCAGCAGGAGCAGGCTTCCTCGATTCTACCTTCATCAATCGCTGTTGATTATTCCCGTGCACCTCTGCCGTGACTGAAGAGTGCTGGCGTAAAGATCTCCACGCAGATTTATCAGTACTGTATAAGAAGCCGCCATCTACCCATTGAAAGAGAGGTATAAATATTTGTTTGCAGAAGCCGTAATCAAGCGTGACTGGGCATAAGATTGAAGGAGAGCTGTTGTGAAAATATGAGAGTCGCCGTGAGTATTGACAGAGAAGTGTGGAGAGGATATCACCATTGGGTTGGAGATCACTGTGAAGGAGAAGCGTCAGCGTGAAGGAGGTAGATCTGCGTACAGACCACCGCGTGGAGAGCTGCGTGCAGAGCCGAG
>LPNX010191603.1:119569-136736 GCA_001517045.1 Pseudotsuga menziesii | reverse complement strand
TGGAGGAGAAAAATGAGGAGACCACCTCCAGTTCTGAGAAGGACAAGATCACAATCCTTACTGATCAGCATAATGAAGCCATCACTTGTTCTATTGAGAATCAACTAGAGGCATCTCTCACTGAGAACATGGGTCAAATAGCATCTACTGATGGATGCTATAATGGAGAGGTACCTACTGATGGTGCCATGGAGGGACATTTACTGTTGAATGTCCATTCCTATATGTTGGTGACATAAAGGTTCCACTTGATGAGACTATTGCAAGTGCAAGTTCCCATGAGTCTGAAGAAGATGAAGATTTTGCAGTAGAGGAAGAGGTCCTAGGATCGATCTCATCATCACCACATGCACTTCATGAGGATGATCCTATGTTGGAGGAAGAGAAGGCCTCTTTTCATGAGCTTTCCCATTTTAAAGGGTCACTCAAGATGAATGACAGGAAGATTCAAGAGGCCCTAGTCAGTCTCCAAGTTACTAGCACACTTGTGTCCCAATTGGCTTGGAGAGATGATTCCATGGAGGCACAAACTTCCAATGGACTCATAGAGAAGATCCAGAAGGCAACATCAACAACTAAAGGTAATATCATGTGTTTGCTTTTTGATAGAAGTCATTTGATTGAGCTTGCTGAAATATTACATGAAGCCTCCATAAGAGATAATGAGGAAATTTGCAAGCTCAAACATGAATTGAATTCCACCCAAGATTGTCTGAAGGATGCTTAAGAAGCACTTCAAGAATCTAAGATCCAAAATGAGCAACTTCTTGAGGAGTTGCAAAGTTCACGGTCTCCTTCCTATGTTTCTGATGGCAGAGAGACTCCTCATGGTGTGGTGAACCATGAGATTCAAACTGATTTACAAATGTTTGAAGGGTTGAAAGATGAGTAAGCTGAATGGCAAACACTTGCCATGGATGAAGAAGAACACGAGTTGTCTCATAGGGCAAGTCTCGCACTCGTGGAAAAGGCACGTGATCCTACTCACATGGAACCAGCCTTGAGGAGAGGTTTCCAATTTCTTGACTTAGAGGATGAGTTGGTGCATTACACTTCATCCTACACTGTTATTTCTTTCAGTTTTCATCCCAGTGAAGTTTGGGTGAAGGGGTTTTTTCTGTTAGTGCCACATGAGGAGTATGAGACTCCTACCCTTCATGATGATCCTATGATATGTGCACCAATTCCTTTTGAGCAGCATTTACATCCATTGTTTTGTATCACTTCTACTCATGGATGCACTTCCTTGAGCCACTTGGAGGCTCCTTCTTTAATTGATGGAGGTTCTTCATCCATTGCTTGGATAAGAGAACACATGATGAGACATCTTGATCAGTGTTCCACGGAAACTCGCCCCCCAGGGTCGGGGGCTCGCCCCCCTCGCTCCCCACGCCCCGGGGGCTTGGGGGCTCCTCCAGAAACGTTTCCTCACGCCCCCAAAAAAGCGAAACTTCAGGAAACGCAGGAGGGGGCGCCCACACGCCCCTCCTCGAAGACGGGGGGGCTCCCACACGCCCCCCCACGATTTTGCATTTTTAAATTTTTTAAAATTCGAAATTAAAAAATATCTGGTTAATCTCTATATCACAATTTCAAAGAGTTTAATTGTTTATTGTGTGTTCTGAAACTTAAATTCTTAAATACCAGTGATTTTCCAAGAGATAGTACTGGCTGTGTAATGTGTTTCTGGGCTGTGTTCTGGGCCATGACCAGGCAATTATATCCTCTCATTTTCTACTACGTTTTACATCCAGAGTCTAGGCTCCAAATATAATAAATTCAAGTACTTAGAAGTTCTGTTTAGAATCTAGCTTGCAACCAGATTTTAATAGTGAGCAGTAGCGCGCAACCACAATGTGTCATGATGCTTGTAGGGTGTAGCCTTAATTCTCCTATGAAGACTTGTCGAACATTTGAGTTATTATTTTCGTACATTAACATTTGCTTAGTTCTGTTGTGAATGCCTGAATAAAGTTGGAAGTTTAAACATTAGACAGTGTCAATACACCGTATATATAAATATAGCTCTACTATATCACTCTGTGATATGTGATGTTTTTGTGTCTATGAAATATATACATCTGTATTTTAATTTTATTAGTTCTTTTGTACCTATACCAAATCGTATTCATATTTGTTTTCAGATCTTGCTTCCATGGATTGTAGTAGAAAAGGCCCTGATCTAAAACTCCAAGCTTTGCTGCAATTTACTAATCTCCATTTGAATATTCTGTGCTTGCACAATAATATGCAAAGACAGATCAGCTCATGTTAGGGCACCGTTATACCTTGGGAAAGCTAGAAAAGTCTCTGTCATTAAAGTTAATCATTGAATTGTCACTTGTGTATGTTTGTAACATGCTTGTTAGATTATCATTAAATTGCTAGTTTTTAAATTTTAATTTACATTGTTAGGATTTATGATATTTATAATTATTATCTAGCATCTATAATTTTTATTTTTTTAAATTTATATATATTTTTATAATTTTTATGACCTCGACGCCCCACCGCCCCCCGCCCCCCTTGAATTTCCCTAGAATTTGGGGGTAGTCTCCACACACCCCCACCGTGCGTTTCCCTGCTCCCACGCTCCCGCGTCCCGGAAACTTGGGGGAACATTGATCTTGATACATCTTATTCTTTCTTGCAGCATTATGAGACATGGGATCCTCACCTATGTTACTGGATTAGATTTGATTGGTATCTTCATGATTGTGTGCGTTTGACACATGATGATTTTCTTGATTGGAGGTGCAAGCTCCTTGAGTGCTCTTTGGTGGATGCTCACTTCAGCCACATTGGGGGTGGCATATCTTTGTATCATTTCACTATGTTTCATTATGATGTATCTATATTAGTGATTATGATGTATGGGAGAATGCATAGTAAAACTTGGGACCCTGGCACCCCTCCCCATGATGTATTATTTTGTACCACTCTATGTATTGATGGAATGCGCCAGTTATGGGATCTTGGCATTCCACACTTGGTTGGAATAATTAGGAGGACATTGTACCCCTCCTACGTTGATGTACTGTTTTGGGAGACCTTGTGCATGGTAGAGATGCACAAGCATTTGGACTTGGGCATCCCACATTCTAATTTGTATGTACTCACACTATGTATTGATGGGGTGCGCAAGTGTTGGGACCTTGGCATCCCATACTTGCGGGACTTGTTCTTGATGACATTTTACATTAGGAGAGTGAGCAAGCAGTGGTACCCAAGCATTGTTGATTATGGGAAGCTCATTGGGAACACATTGTGGTTGGTTGGCTTGAGGAAGCACACCTCGACTCTTCTCCATGGGTTCATCTTTGCAGCAGTTCGTTATGGTTTCCTACATGCTTTTGGATGGACCTATGTTTTTCTTATAGGGTGTCATGATGACTTCCATGTGCCTCTAATGCATTGCATAGGAGAATATATATTGCACCTTGCATTTCTGAGGATCATTTGGGATCCTGGTATCATTGGTACTTAGTCTTCACATTAAGTGCATGGTTGATGGTGGAAGATTGATGACGTGATGGTATGGTTTCTTCATTGCTTTAGGACAAGCATATTTGGGAAGGGAGGACTGTCATGTCCCTAATTTTGGCCTAATAGATCAAGGTCACCTAAGAAGAATTTAGAAAATTATTAATGGTGACGTAATAATTACCCAAGGCATGGTTTCTGCTGTTCTATAGTATTTTTCTATGGTATGGGCAAAAAGTAAATAATAGAACATGGTTTTCATTGGCCCATGGTATTTACCCATGGTATTGGAGTCTTTTCAAGGATAAAAGGCGGCAGAGGCAAAGGGAAAAGGCATGCTTGAATATCTGGAGATTTGTTCTTGAGACCGTCTAGGGGTTAGCCTAGAGTTTTCATTTGGGGTTGGCAAACTCCATCCATCCATTTTGGTCTAGTTTCGGTGGTGTGACGGACCCACCCTAGCTGGACAAAGGAGGAGGATCCATTCAGGGTCTTCATTGGAGCTTCATCATCCGGGTTGGCATCACCTTACAGGTTCTTGTTGAAGGTATCTTGGTAGCTGATATCACAGCCATAGCTATTGTACTGTTTACTCTTTGTTAGTAATAATAAAGGTGCCAATATTATCTCGCCTTTGTGATGTGTTATGGAATGTGTCTAAAGTGTTTGATGAAATGTCTATGAGAATATATGTTGCTGGTGAAAGTTATAAATCAATGTAAAATTGATTAGGGTTGACAAATTCATAGATTTTGTGATCATCCCGGATCGGGGATATTACATAGTGCGTTTGTTTATTATAGATGAGAAAGCATCATTAAAGGTTAGGAATGTTGAAAAAGTATTCAATAATGGCTGTACTATATTTTTATTTCAAATACTATGTGCTAATGATTTTCTGAGAAAGGTTAATTCTTATTTCAAATTTTAATTAATACAGTTGTAATTATAACCACTGTAGTACTCATCATTGAGCACAGGCAGGAAATGATGAATCTTGGTTATTTAAAATTTAGGGTTTTTTGTTCATCGAAATAATACAGTAGGTATTTACGCTTCTAGTCTTTGTTAGTATTTATGAAGCAACCATATACAGTTTTGTATATAAAATAAATTATGCAGAACACCCTAAATTGGGAAAACCATGATAAAACTAAATCGGATAACTAATATCAACCTTTAGTTCCTTTTAAGAAACAAACTATAATTCAGACTAAAAAAAATCTCCCCAGACTATTAATAAGTTAATAACTGATTGAGGAAAGAAGATAGAAACACTGAATAAATTACAGACCAATTATAAATACAAAACCTAGATTCATTCTCTATATTATCCATTGCCATTACAGTGAATATTTAATAGGTATGACCTGTTGAAATTTAAAGGTTAGATGAGTTTTAACTAGTAGTAAACTTTAATGCATGAACATATAAACTCAGATTGACAATATTGCTACATAATAAAATTTAAACTGTAATAAAACTAAAATAACATAATTTTTATCTCTTTCAACTTAATGCTCCATTTAGTCATTTGTAATGTCCTGTTTCGATTAGGCCTTGAGGCCAAAAACCGCTAACCTATGTGATTCCTGTGGGTTTGAGCGGTTACTGACAGTTAGGGGATCATCTAAGGATTGATGCCATCCATAGAAAATCTAGGGCATCATCATTAGGTCAAGAAGGGGCACCGGTGCCAAAGGCCACCTTCGTGCATGCCATCCAAGCATTATTTAATGATGCATGCACTCATTTAAGTCTCCATACGCATGCATGCAAGGCAACTGCAAATTAGAAGATAAAGTGACCTAATTAGGTCAAAGATTAGGGTTTTCGCAGTTGAAAGTTATAAAAGGAGGATAAAGCAAAAGGAGACTTCACTTTTGATGATTATTATTTTGGGAGCTCTTGGATAGCAGCACAGCAGTTGGGGTTGGAGACGGAGTCTTCAGCTAGCGGGGTTTCGGCAGTGAAACATCTGCCCTAGTCTCATTCAGAGTAAGCCATACAAGTTCACCATTTGCTCTTACATTCATCCATAGTTATCCAGTATACGGTATAGATTGTTGCAGGGACACGTGTGCAGTCGTAAGGGGGGTTTTCAGCCAGAAAGCCCTAATCAGTCGCTGGATCTTCAGATCTCAGTTTTACTTCGAAACTCAGGCACCATTCTCATCATCGGCATCTTACTTCGGTACCCGGTGATTATCAGATCCGATCGTGCTCATTTGGAGCAGTTATCGGCTATTTCAGGATTAGGGGGGTGTGAGCAGCTGTCTCTCTGGAACAATTCGCTAGCCTGCCTAGAGACCTCAGAAACTCCACATGTACCAGGCATTCTCTCTAGCACGAGAAGGCTATCAGTCCTGCAAATCGGCAACTTCATCGGACACCTCCTTCATTGAAAACGTCACCCTTATTTGATCTAGGTTCTTGCTATTGGGGTTTCACCGGAAGCAGAAGATATCAGTCCATCTCCGATTCAGTTCTTGATGCTTGCATACTCTCTCAGGAGCAGTCTAGCCGGCTTATCAGTGGTAAGTGTTCATTCTATCTCACAAATCCTAACCCTAATTTTTGCTATAAAATAGGGATTTTTGCATGGCAGTTTGCATGCCTGGTTGTATCAGCATATTTGCATAGAAATAGAAAATATCGGGATTCGGGATATTACAGTGATATCAGAGCTATCTTCTTGGCCAGCTGTGGGCTTAAGAAATGAAACATAGATGAATACAGAAGGAGACTCTTTTGTAACCTATAGGAGGAGAAAGAGTAGATACACAGGGGAATTTGAGGATATCCAACTAGAAGATACCAATTCAGACATGGAACAAACAGGTATACACTCGGATAGGGGAAAAGGAACGGGAGAAGAGGAGGATAGGATGGAGTTTCACAACTTAGTCTCTGCATTGCAAGACTTAGCCAAAGGGCAAAAAGATGTGCTCAATGCAATCAATAGATTATCGGCAAAACCGGAAATAGGGATCAACAGTACACCTCCCTCACCGGTAGATCGGGGATCTACAAGCAGCAGTGGAAAGGTTGCGTACACTAATATGCAGAATACTCCGCACATATATAGCAAACCTTCCAACAGGCCTACGATGCCTCACTTCTTGGCAGATACAGTAGGTGGTCCGGTCATGCAGGTAGAAACTAGCGAGCCTTTTAGGGCTTATTTACAGGAGTATAGAGACTCAGGGGATGAGTTTCACGCTGCCATGTCTTTTTCAGATTTCTGCAACATGAAGAGTAGGAACAGGCCCGGGAATTTCAACAAGGGTTTCAATCACAACTATGAGTTGCAGAAGACCTTGGGCAGGTTGACCATCCCGAACTTTGATGGGACTCACGGAGGATCAGCGAGGATATGGGTTCAAAAGTTGGATACCTATTTCCAACTCAATCCCATGACAGAGACAAATGCCATTAAATTGGCTACACTTCACCTGGATGGAGAAGCTCATGAGTGGTTGTACCACGGATTGGTGACGTTGGGTCACAACACCATACACTCCTACGGTGAGTTCACTCAGAAGCTCATAGAGAGGTTTGACAGGAAGGATCCACAGATACATTTCAGGGAGTTGGCTCAACTCAAACAAACCGGTAGTGCAGAAGCCTTCATCTCAGAATTTCAGAGGATAGCAGTCATGGTAACAGATGTGTCAGAGAGTAGGTTGACTATGTTATTCACCGAGGCCCTCACAGAGCCACTACGGGGATGGGTGAAAGCCTACAAACCCCTCACTTTGCAGGATGCCATTAGCAGAGCCAGAGATCTTCAGGATTCAGTCCCCAAAAACAAGTTCTCGTTGAAAACCAATTTTCCTGTTAGGGGCAAGGACAAGAAACCTTTCCAGCAGGATGTTCCCAAGAAAACATGGTTAGACAAGGACACTAGGAAAGATTTGAGAAGGAAGAAACTATGCTTCACTTGTCAGGAACCATGGGTATCAGGACACAGGTGCGCAGGGAAGGCGAAGGCTCACTACATTGAGGTATATTCGGACGGTGATGAGGATGACTATGAGTAGGAAGCCACAAAAGAACTACGGGCAGCTGAGGAGGAATCACACTAGGGTGATACACCAGATGGAGTCATTGCTACATTATCTGGAGTACCAAGATTCCATACTCTCAGGGTCAGGGGAGTAGTACAGGGTCACAGAGTAAGAGTATTGATTGAGGGGGGAACAACCCACAATTTCGTTGACTCCGCTTGGGTAGCCAAGAGAGGTATTCAGACCAAGAAGTTCGAAGGATTCACTGTAGCAGTAGCCGGGAACTCTAGCATGGAGTGCAACTATTGGGTTCCAAAATTGAATGTCACCTTAGGTAACTATTAGATGACAGATTCCTTCTACGTAGTGGATGTATCGGATACTCATGTAGTATTGGGTGTTCAGTGGCTTTATTTTATAGGGAAATACACTATAGACTACAGGGCAATGGAAATGGAATTCCAGGGGCCAGACGACAAACGGGTAGTTTTGAGGGGCATGAACCCTTATCCCCCAAAACCGGTTTCGTCACAGAGAATGGAGGCAGTACTCCGACAGGATGATATAGAATGGGCTGGAGAATGTTTGGTCACCTTTAGGAAACCCCCAGAGACCAGCACACAACACCCAAGTGACATTCAAACCTTGCTACAGAAACATGAGAAGGTTTTTGGGGACCTTCCATCAGGTAGACCGCCAAACCGAGGTTTTGAACACATCATCGAGCTAAAGGAGGGGACACAAGCAGTCATCACCACTCCTTACAGGCATCCCAAAAGAGACAAGGATGAGATTGAGAAAACAATCAAAGAATTACTGGAGCTTGGATATATTCGGCCCAGTTCTAGCCCCTTCGCATCCTCAGTAGTATTGGTAAAAAAGAAGGATGGTACACTGCGAATGTGCATCGATTATCGAGCACTCAACAAAAAGACCATTAACAACAGGTATCCCATTTCCAGAATTGATGAACTCATGGATGAGCTTCGGGGAGCTAAATATTTCTCCAAGATTGATCTTCGCTCGGGATACCGTCAGATCAGGGTAGAGGACCGAGACATCTCCAAAATAGCTTTTCGTTGTCACTATGGTCACTATGAGTTTTTGGTCATGCCCTTTGGATTTACCAATGCCCCAGCCACTTTTCAGTCATGCATGAACCACACCTTCAGAGCATAGCTACGTAAGTTTTTGCTAGTATTCTTTGATGACATCCTGATTTATAGCAAAACATGGGAAGAGCATCTGAAACACCTAGATGAAGTACTGAGTATTTTAGAAGAACATTCGCTTGATGCGAAAATGTCCAAGTGTGAGTTTGGCATGAAGGAAATGCTGTACTTAGGACCCATAATCAATGCAGAAGGAGTACAGGTTGATATGGAGAAAATCCGAGCTATCAGAGATTGACCCGCGCCAAAAATAGTTACAGAATTGAGAGGTTTCTTGGGTCTGTGCACTTATTACCGATGGTACGTTAAGGGATTCTCCCAATTTGCAGCACCCCTCACAGATCTCACAAAGAAGGGAGTGTTCACTTGGACAGACTTAGCACAGAAAACTTTCGAGGAGATGAAGGTTATTATGAGTTCCTGTCCAGTTTTAGCATTACCAGACTTCTCACAACTCTCTGTAGTAGAATGTGATGCCTCAGGGGAAGTGTTAGGAGCAGTGTTGATGCAAAACCATCACCCTATTGCATTTGAGAGCCGTAAACTGAAGAACTACGAGCGCCATTACTCCATATATGACAAAGAGATGCTAGCCATCTTACATGCTCTCACAAAATTTAGACAGTACCTGGTGGGCAGTAAGTTCAAAATAAAAACCGATCATAACAACCTCAAGTATTTCCTAGAGCAGAAGGAACTGAATGGGCGACAGCAGAAATGGGTCAGCAAAGTACAAGCCTATGATTTCAAGATCGAGTATGTAAAAGGTAAGAATAATGTAGTAGCTGATGCATTATCCAAGCGTCTCACCTCATTATCTCTCAGTAGTATATCCACAGATTGTAGGGCACTTCTCTTAGTAGAATACTCCAAAAATAAATTCGCTTGTGAATTATTGGATGGGCAAATTCAGGATGACAGGTACATGATTGTTGATGACATCATCTATTACAAAAACAGGATATACCTCATCCCAGAATGCACATTGAGGAAAAAGATGATTCAGGCAACACATGATTCTCCTTTATCAGGGCATCAAGGTTTCTTAAAGACCTACAGGTATATCCGAGAGAGGTTCTCATGGAAGGGCCTAAAGGGGGAAATTATGCAGCATGTATGGGAATGTAGCATCTGTCAGTAGAACAAGATTGAGAACACCCATCCAGCAGGGTTACTCCAGCCACTATCGATTCCATAATAGAAGTGGGAAAGCATCTCCATGGACTTTATTACAGGATTGCCCAAAGTCCAAGGGCGAGATTGTTTATATGTAGTAGTGGACATACTGACCAAGTTTGCACATTTCTTTTCGATATCATCAGACTACTCGACAGCTCAAGTAGCCGAGTTATTCTTTAGGGAGGTCTTCAAGTTACACGGGTTACCTAAGACCATTGTCAGTGATCGGGATAGCAGAATCACAGGTGCCTTCTGGCAGGAACTATTCAGATTGGTGGGGACCGAACTGGCTACCAGTACGAGTTATCATCCCCAGAGTGATGGACAAACGGAAATAGTCAACAAGTGGATCGAAGGATATTTAAGGAACTATTTAGCAGGGCAGCAGGGAACCTGGATCAAATGGCTACACCTAGGAGAGTATTGCTACAATACTACCTATCACATGTCTATTAGGATGACTCCTTTTAAGGCATTATATGGTTACGAGGCCTTGGACTATGCAGATTTGGCATTTGGAGATAGTAGGGCTCCTAAGGCTAAGGATTGGATACAGGACAGTCAAGACATTCTGAAAATATTGAAGGAAAATTTACAAATAGCCCAGAATCAACAGAAGTTGTATGTCGACAAACACAGGATTGAGCGGAGCTTTGAGGTAGGGGATTTGGTATACTTAAGGCTCCAACCTTACAGACAGTCTTCACTTAAGAAGAAAGGAGCAGAGAAGTTAAAACCTTGCTTCTATGGACCATACAGAATAATCAGGAAGGTGGGAGAGGTGGCGTATGAACTAGAACTTCCACAAGAAAGTAAAATTCACAATGTGTTCCATGTATCTAACCTGAAGAAGACCCTTGGGCAACACATTGCTCCATCTATAGAATTACTTCCTTTAGATGATGAAGGACTGCTGATACTGATTCCCGAATGGATCATACAAACTAGAGAAATGAAGCTTAGGAACAGGGTAATCAGAGAGTACTTGGTTCAGTGGAAAGAACTACCGCCAGAGGATGCCACCTGGGAAGGTGAACAAGTATTGCAGCATCCCAGTCTGAAGTTGCTTGAGAACAAGCAATCTCAAGCTGAGAGGACTGTAATGTCCTCTTTCGATTAGGCCTTGAGGTCCAAAACCGCTAACCTATGTGATTCCTGTGGGTTCGAGCGGTTACTGACAGTTAGGGAATCATCTGATGCCATCCATAGAAAATCTAGGGCATCATCATTAGGTCAAGAAGGGCCACCGAGGCCAAACGCCACCTTTGTGCATGCCATCCAAGCATTATTTAATGATGCATGCACTCATTTAAGTTTCCATACGCATGCATGCAAGTCAACTGCAAATTAGAAGATAAAGCGACCTAATTAGGTCAAAGATCAAGGTTTTCGTAGTTGAAAGTTATAAAAGGAGGACAAAGTGAAAGGAGACTTCACTTTTGATGATTATTATTTTGGGAGCTCTTGGATAGTAGCACAGCAGTTGGGGTTGGAGACGGAGTCTTCAGCTAGTAGGGTTTCGGCAGTGAAACATCCACCCTAGTCTCATTCAGGGTAAGCCATACAGGTTCACCATTTGCTCTTACATTCATTCATAGTTATCGAGTATACGGTATAGATTGTTGCAGGCACACGTGTGCAGCTGTAAGGGGGGTTTTCAGCCAGAAAGCCCTAATCAGTCGCTGGGTCTTCAGATCTTAGTTTTACTTCGAAACTCAGGCACCATTCTCATCATCGACATCTTAGTCCAGTTCCCGGTGATTATTAGATTCGACCGTGCTCATCCGGAGCAGTTATCGGCTATTTCGGGATAAGGGGGCCGTGAGCAGCTGTCTCTTTGGAACAATTCACTAGCCTTCCTAGAGACCTCAGAAACTCCGCATGTACCAGGCATTCTCTCCGACACGGGAAGGCTATCAGTCCTGCAAATCGACAGCTTCATCGGACACCTCCTTCACTGAAAATGTCACCCTTATCTGACCTGGGTTCTTGCTGCTGGGGTTTCACCGGAAGTAGAAGATATCAGTCCATCTTCAATTCAGTTCTTGATGCTTGCATACTCTCTCAGGAGCAGTCTAGCCGGCTTATCAGTGGTAAGTGTTCATTCTATCTCACAAACCCTAACCCTAATTTTTGCTATAAAATAGGGATTTTTCCATGGAAGTTTGCATGCCCGGTTGTATCAGCATATCTGCATAGAAATAGAAAATATAGGGATTTGAGATATCACATCACTGCGTTAAAGTTGGTCCTCGAGAATCATCAAATGCTATGTATAGTAAACTAAATCTCAAATGCCATGTACAGTAAAAACATAAGTAAGGAAGTTAACAGTACTAAAGAATCTTATCCATTATTTGAATCAACCTTATACTTAGATATTTTTGATTTGATCTTGTCACCGAAGGGACAAGTCAACTAGGTAAACAATTTATGTACATTGAGAAAGAGATCCTATGCTGACGAAAATCACATAGTCATGCTGAGTAAGGATGTAGTCATATAGTGCAGAGACACACAGTCATACCTTACGCAGTCATGCTTTCACGGGCAAGTTGGAAAGTCTACAGTTTACACATAAAGTGAAACTTACAGTAACGCTAGGAAAGATCCACAGTCCACACTAGAATAATAGGCTCACGGTTAAGGCGGAGTAAGACCCCAGTTAACACTTATAGGCACACGATTACACGAAGAGTAAAAACAAGGCACACGATCACTCGGTGAAGGGTTGTAGGATTGTCACAGTGTAGGATCCAGAAAGATCAAGAATCAACCATGTTGGTGCAGTGAAAGACTACGCAGACAAGGGAAACGCGGTAGGTAGCACGGGATAGTTCTAGTAGCAATCACGCGCAGAAGGGTCATGCGGGTGTTGAGGCCCAGAAATTCGTAGGCAACAACAGTAAGGGATTCTCCCCAATCAACGTTCCCAACTAGCCTGTTGATTGTTTGGTATAGGGAATCCGTCCGGTTTACGGTCCGGCTACTGTAGGTCAAGTACAAAACAAAGGCTTTACCGGTTACAGCCCGGTCCACCGAGTTTTGTATTTTTGACTTAAATTATGAAATGCACGTGCCTAATTAACGATGCAGGGCGATAAAAATGGAAGGAGCAGTCACAATGTGATGCGCAGGTTCTTACCTCTCGTCTTAAGGCTCACAAGCATCTAAATCACATACAACAAGAAAATAAACTACCTACCTAAACTATCCCTAGGAAGCAGGATTATCACTCATTGGTGAGTAATACATTTTGTACATGCATTATGAAGAGTTACAGATAGCCGATACTTCTCTCAAGACACATGAACAATCACAGATATTTAAACAACCAGATAGCCAATTGTTTTATGAACAACATTCGTTACTCACAGTGGAAAACATCACAAAATATAGTGAAGAACATTTCAACAAGAACATAGGTTCAGGAAGTTAAAACACTCTCACAGTTAATGAAACACAGCTGAAAACGAAATAGTTCCTCTTCAACATTGCTCATTTAATCGCATTGATACATTCCACATTTCGCTTTCTCCAACAGGCAAAAGTTGCAATTTCTGATTGTAAAACGAAATAGTTCCTCTTACAAGCAAATGGTTAACAAGTTTTTCCAGGGAAAAAGTCCCTTCTAAGTCTTATCTTTACAATATTTAAACTACACAGCGGCTCGTTTGGGATGCCCCCAAACGTGTGACTTTCCAGTCCCTTCAACGTTTCAGATTCTTCTTCAGGTTGCTTTATCTTCCCATTTTATTTCCTGTGAACGTTTCTCTTCTGATCAGTAACTGATAGATCTTTCTAGTCTGTGCCTTGGTCGTCATTCATTTTGTCCTTTTCTTCGCTTTGTCTTCCTTGCGACCCTGCCGGTTTCGATTTAATCAAGCTACGCCTTCACACCGTGTCGCCTCAACAGTCCATTGAGTTCTACCTGCAATCAATTACTGTGCATCATTCGTTGCAATGGCGTTTTAAACATTAAAATTAACCACCTGAAACTGCCAATCCACAAGAAAACAGCCAGGTGCATCCCTTGATCCGGAAAGAGTTTTGATTAAGCCTTGGGCGGGAAAGTTCTAAATCGGCAGTCGGAAGGCTTTGACATCGGAGGTGAAAAGGCTTTCCTAGCTGCAACGGCGGAAAAGACAAGGGCTAAAGTGACGCGAAACGCGGGCGGGAGAAGCTTTAATCGGCAGTCAGACGGCTTTACACTTCGGAAGCTAAAGGACTTTCCCAGCCGCAACGGCAGAAGGGAAGGCTAAAGACACGCGCGACCTGTGGGCGGGAAAAACTTTAAATCGGAAGTCGGAAAGGTTTGGACATTGGAAGACAAATGACTCTCCCAGCTGCAACGGTGGAGGAGAAACGACTTTGGGTACACGGCTAAACAGGTCAACACGCATCGGCAGTCGGAACGATTTGGACTTCGGGTGCTAAAGGACTTTGAGAGCCGCAACGGAGGAAGGGAACCAGGACAGAAACCTCCGATCTACGTGACGAAACTTCAGACCTGGGAGACACTGAATTGTTTCGCCTCTTAAACATCGTTTTGCGAATGACAAAAACCTGATCCATTTTGAACTCAGTAAAACAAACTTTAAAACTGCGACCCGCAACAGTTTCCGTCACACTAAACAATTTGAAAACCACGGCAAGAGTTAATCTCTAGAATCATCCAAAAATAGACATGACCAAAAATTCATGGGTCAAATGATTAAAAACAACGCTAAATCATGAGGAGGGGCCCAAAATTTAAGAAATTTGGGAAGAACAGTTGCGTCGGCAACAATTGGCGATTACCTGGTGAACCTAGAACTCTGGGTGATTATTCTTTGAGTGGCAGACTGTTTAACAACAAATGCATCTGTTAAATTCTTCCAACTACCTGGATTTCTCAAATGACAGAAGTGTGTACCCTTAATCATTGATGATAGTCCAATTTGGGAAAGTGGAAACCAAGATTTTCAAGTCCAGATAACTCTGTTGAGGCAAGAAGATGAGTTTCATTATTACTTTTGTTTTCAGGTAGTTGATAGCTTGGACACCACAGGATTGTAGCATATGGTAAACATAAATATTCATTTGTTCCTCATTCCCATGCCATTTTAGCACTTTTTTGTGCTTTTGGACTTTTGTCCCTTGTCATATGAGTCCTCCTGCATGCCTTTCTTACTGAATTTTAATTCAGGATCTTCTATCCCATAGTGTCCTTTTGTGTGAGCGGTGTACTTCATGTTTCATCTCACGGACATAGAGGATCTTTCGGCAATTTAGTACTTATGATTCAGCATTTGCTTTAATGTATGATGCTTTCAGAGGAGTTTTTTGACTCTTATTTGCCCTTTGGCATTCGTTTCTTGGCATGGGATCATTTATATTTAACATACTGTTCACCTTGCTCTTTTCCATGGGTCCTCTGCTGTCGCCCCTTAGAACATTTTAAGTGTGAAGTGGATGGAGCCTCAACATAGTACCCCGGACTCTTTGAATCCGGTTTATTTCACAGGGGTTAAGCAGGACTTCAATGCACACAAAGCTATTTGAGAAAACTGCTAAACTGGAAGAAGTTCTTTCAGATAAACAGCAACCCACAGTCTGATACCCAAAAACGTTTATCAATCCCAAAATTTTTGGATGTTCCCCATGCAACCGCAGGTTCGCTCCCCTTATTGAAATCAATAAAAAAAACAAACTGAAAAACATGACTCAAAAGACAGCCAAACAACTTATTTATATACAAGACAGAAGAACTCAAAGAAAATCAGGAAAAGTAAGGCTTGAGAACCAAACCAATCACTGGTAAGTTCTTTTCACACCCCTGTAGATCTTGCAGCTTATAGGTGGAAGGGCCAAGTTTTGCCGCAATTTGAAAAGGGCCTACCCACAATTGCTGGAATTTAGTATGCTTTCCTTTCTCATCATGGGGGTGATCCCATTTGAGGACTAAGTTTCCTACTTCAAAGTCTTTTGTTCCAGCTTTATGTTTGTCGAACCATCTCTTTACTAACTCCTGCTGTTGCATAAAGCGTTCCCTGGATTTAGATCTAGCCTCTTCTGCTTTCAGCAAATTGCATATCCTCATCTATAAAACTTCATTCTCCGACCCACTCGACTCTTGAGCTAAAATAGAAGAGGGTAGCATGATATTAGGAGGAATAATGGCTTCTTTCCCGTAGACTAGGGTATATGGTGACACTCCTATCGCAGACTTGGGGGTGACTCTATCAGCCCAAAGGGCGTTTGGTAGTGCTGAGTGCCAACTCCTCTGGTTTTCTATTACAGTGTTCTTTAAAACTCTAATCAGATTTTTGTTAGAGGATTCAACCAGGCCATTTCCTTGTGGATAGTAGTTAGCAGAATAATGCAATTTTATCCCTTTATCATGAGCAAAAGAGGTTAATTTAATTGACGAAAAGTACTTAGCATTATAAAAAACTAACGAAATTGGAACTCCAAATCTGGTCATGATATGATCTTGCAGGAAGCTGATGACCTCGTCTTCATTTATCTTGCGCAGCCGGATAGCTTCGACCCAGCGAGTGAAATAATCAGTCGCGGTCAGAATGTATTTGTGTTGGAGGGAAGAATTTGGTTTTATTTCTCCAATAATATCCAGCCCCCATTGCTCGAATGGCTCCGTGATCATCACAGGCTTTAGGGGTGCTGCTGCTTTAGGTTGTCTCCCTCCACACCTTTGGCAACTATCACATTTCCTGACATGTGCGTGTGCATCTTTGAAAAGCATAGGCCAATAGTAATCGGCTCTGAGGATTTTGCGGGCTGTAGTATCTCCTGAATAATGTCCCCCAGCAGGCCCATCATGCAAATCTGTCATTACTTTCTTTGCATCTTCTTTTTCTAAGCATCTGAGAAGAACCCCGTCATAATTCTTTCTAAATAATACTCCTTCAACAAGTTGATAGGAGGCTGATTTAAGACACAGTGCTCTTCTTTGCTTGGAATTCCAATGTTCTGGCAACAGCCCTGTCTGCAGGTAACGCACAAGGTCTCTATACCAAGACTCGGGAGCTATAAACAAAGGACATACCTCCATTAAATGTAATTCGGCCTCATCCTCCCAGGCGTGCTCTTCATTGTTCCCACTTCCAGTCATCAGCTTGCACAACCCTTGACCTTTAACTATAGAGGCTGGCTTGAATTCAAGGTCGTACTCTTGAAAAGCTGTTACCCAGGTGCCCCTTCTCTCTCCTAACTCTTTCTGTATGAGAAGGGACCTTACAACTGGGTAGGGGACGATCACCTTGGTTCTATTTTTTAAAATATAAGGCCTGAATTGCTTCGCCGCTTTGAATACTGTGTAAG
>LPNX010191603.1:93614-109365 GCA_001517045.1 Pseudotsuga menziesii | reverse complement strand
ATATATATATATATATATATATATATATATATATATAATTCCTAATAGGGTAATATTTTACCAAAGTAAAGTTAGATAAAAAAAAATTACTATCAGCTTTGTTACAAGTGTGTTGCCGCCTAAAACACAATTTACCGCAAAAAAGTCTCCCAACCGCTAGGTGTGTTCTTGAGTGACAACTATGAGTTTAGAACCCACTGTCACCTCGATCCCTAATTCCTTTGTTTAGATTCAACTGACAAAGGTCAAGGGGGTAGTTCCTACTTACTAAGTTTCTTAAAGGTATTAATTAGGAGTTAAAATTTATTAAGGTTTACTTTAGTTCAATGACAAGCAATCATGCAAATATGCAACAATTCTCAATCACAGGCAAACCTTGATTTGAAATTAAACGAAAGACAATTTCAAGAAAGAAATAATTATTCACAAAACCAGTTCCTACTCTATATGGGCTATGGCGTCACACTCTATAAAATTAAAATAGATATTAATTCATATTCCAACAATATCCAATTTTCACATTCACATTGCTAAAATGAACCTTTTGTGAAATAAATAAACAATGAAAGGAATTTGCTTGCAATATAAATTGACTTGTAAATTTGGAATTTGAAATGAAGTGTTCTGGAAAAATAAAGAACTTTAAATTGCAATGCTTTGGAAGTAAAGTGGGAATTAAACAATAGATTGTTGCGTTTTGCAAATGGTCCTATAAATTTTAGTTATTTTTCAGGTCTCACTTGAACTTAGTGGAGTTAATATGTGAAATGATAAAAGTACAACCTAACTAATGGGTCTACCCCAAACACTTATCTCTTTCAATTTTGAGAGAAATTGTTGGGTGCTCAAGAAGAGAACACAAAGGTTCCCTTCTAGCTCCACAAGTAAATCTAAAAAATTGTCGGGTGCGCAACAGGAGTGCCTAAGTGCCACGAGGCTCCCAACAGCCTCTACTCCTCTAGTTCCACATGTCAACCTTTCTTTTCTCAGTCTCTAGTTGTAATAAATGTTGAGTGTCTATTAATCTAATCAACACAAATATCTGCCCTTTCTTGTCGCCCAGGGTCGGACCAATCGACAAGGGGAGTGAACACAGGGCAAAGATTGATGCAAAGTTTATTAACCTTGAATAAATGAAATAACTTGAACCTTGATCAAAATGAAGTAGCCATCACAATTTTGCAAGGATGGCAGAGCCACTTCAGTTGCAAGGTGTGGGCAATAGCAAAACTAAAGCAAGAAACTAACTAGCAAGTTTTTCCATTCAACCCACTTTCCGAATGGAAAGGGTGGGGCAAAAATAAACTTGCAGAAATGGAAACAAATAATTCTATCCCTTCTTCAATTGGTATGCAAGGGTGGGCAGGCCCAAATTCCTTTGCAAGCAATGGATGGCAAAATTCAAGGAAAAAAATGCTAATCTAACCACACAACTCTCTTCCTAAAGAAGAGATAGGGAAAACAATGAAAGTAAATGGAATACTGAAAATAAAACTAAGTGACTAAATCTAGCCTCTCTTCACTTGCAATGCAAGGGTGGGCAAGCCCAACCTCCTTTGCCTGTAATGGATGGCTTAGAAACTTAAAGCAAACCATAATTTTACTTGAAAAGAAAAAAAAGATTGGACCCAAGAGACTCTCTTGGGTCTATTACAATGCAAGGGTGAAGTGGCATTGAAAGACGAAGAAAATAAGTTGTTTTATGAACCTTTGGAAAGGGGGTTTGAAGTGGTTTTGACTTGATACTTTCTGCCAGCCTTGAAAACCTCACCGAAAAATCGCAAGAAATCGTAAAAGTTGCGATTTTTTCTCCTAGCCGATTTTTCGGCGAGAAAAAATCGCAATTTTTTAAAAAATCACCGAAGCGCGACTTTTTGGTAAAAAGTGCGAGTCGATGTAAAAATTCGCCCAGGCAGGCAATCCATGGCCTAGTAAAGGAAAAAACCGGTTTTTTTATGTCATTTGGCAAATGAGCTTGTTGGAATTGGAGGAGAAGGGCTTGAGGAGACCACCAACACTTTTGGAGGCTTTCAAACACCATTTAGCATCTCAACCAAGGATTTTTGTGGAGCAAGTGTTCAAGGTATGTGCATTTTATCCCATTGTTTTTCTATCTTTTCCATGGACTGTTTGAAAGATTTTTTGCATATTTCTTTTACTATTTCTTTGCCTATTTCTTGCCTATTTCTTTGCAATTTGTTTTTACTATTTTGCCATTGATTTCTGTGGCCCAAAAAATGAGAAACAGTCCCAATGTAAATGGGGGTTTAAAAAAATTATAATAGAAAATAACATGCTTGTTTTTTTACTTCTTAGCCACCCTCTTCTTCTTATCTTTCATGGCTTAAAATCTAAATTTAGAGGTCTGATTTTTTAAGCTAGAATGTTGCTATTATTTTCCAATGGAGTTTAATGTAATTTTTTTTGTTTTTGTGCCCTAGGGTTGCATTTGAGTTGAAGCATTCCAATTGCAAAAATGCCAAAGATATTGGACCCATTTTGGCAGTATGGTGAGCCCGAGGATGGCAACAATAGGAAAAATTTGACTTGCAAATTATGTGGGCATCACATGTCGGGAGGGGTTAACAGGTTGAAATACCATCTAGCCAAACTACCTGGCCATGATGTTGGCCTTTGTACTGCAGTGATCCCAGAAATCATGAGATCTGCCCATGACGCCATCCATGAAAAAATGAGAAAGAAGGATGAGATCGCTGCAAACAGAGCTGAGCTTGCAACTTTTGGCCAAGCGAGAAGCTTAGGTTCATCTCTATCTACCACTATCGGTGAGGGTAGTGGGAGGGGTTCCACAGCTTCACCTCTTGTGAGGGCGGGGCTCGCATCCCATTATGTTGGACCAGGCTCACAACCTTCTATCAAGTCAGTTATAAAGAAATCGGAAAAGTTAGAAGTGGACAGGGTAATGGGAAGGTGTCTTTACTAGAGTCACATACTTCTCAGCATTGTTAAAAACAATCCATTTTGGCAGCTGATGTGTGATGCCATTGCAGTAGTTGGCCCATGTTATAAAATTGCCACCTTTGAGGAGTTGCGGGGCCCAATCCTTCAAGCAGAAAAGATGGACATTGGTGCTAGGTTGGCAGAGTTCAGGCAGTCATGGGAGAGCACTGGATGCACAGTCATGTTAGATGGGTGGACAGATGGTAAGGGTAGAAGCCTTATCAACTTCTTGGTACATTGTCCTAGAGGTACCATGTTTGTAAAATCAATTGATGCATCGGCCCATGTAAAAGATGCGGCTCTTTTATGCGAGTTGATGGATGGGTTCATCCAAGATATTGGGGCGCACAATGTTAAGTTATTACAGATAATGCAGCTAATTATGTGGCTGCTAGCAGGATGCTTATGGATAGGTACCCCTCTTTGTTTTGCACTCCATGCGCAGCTCATTGCATTGATTTGATGTTGGAGGATATGGGGAAAATTCCCTTTATCAAGGTGGTGATTGATCAAGCTAGGGCCATCCTTAAGTTCATTTACAACCATGGTTTTGTTCTTAGTCTCATGAGGAGGCACACTAAAAACAAGGAGTTGAAGCATCCTGCAATCACGCGTTTTTCCACCACATTTATTACTCTTTAGTCCTTGCTTCAATTTCAGTTTGAGTTGAAGCAAATGTTTGTGATGAGTGGCGTGATTGTGCTTACAGCAGGAGAGAGGATGGGAAAACCATTACCAAGCTGGTGTACATTGATGCCTTCTGGGAAGGAATGGAGGAAGTGTGCTCGGTTAGTGAACCTTTAGTGAGGGTTCTGCGGCTTGTTGATGGTGATAAGCCCGCAATGGGCTATTTATATGAGGCCATGGATAGGGCCAAAGAGATCATTCGGAATTTCTATGTGGGAAAGGGTACCCCAAGGCATGACATGCACATGTTGTTATGGGAGTTGATTGATACTCGATGGACTATGATGCTTCATCGACCCATTCATGCAGCAGGACTCTTCCTCAACCCCGCATTTGCCTACAAATGCAATTTTGATTTCGATGGTGAGGTTTTGGAGGGGCTTCTCACTTGTATTCAGAGGATGATATTTGATTATGACACTCGCAATGCAGTCAATCGCGTACTGGAGTATTTAGCTTTGTTGATGCTATTCGTGACATGACCGAATTCATGCCAGGTAAGTTATCATTAGAGGAAATTTGGGGTCTAAAATGGGCCTTATAAGAAAACGCGCCAATAATAAGTTTTGTGAGTTGAAATTAAAGAACCAATAGAATTCCAATAAAATGAGTCAACCATAATGGTTGAATTGACATATTTGTCATAAAAAAACTATTTTTTTTGTTCGTATTTTCGACATATCTCCCTGTGTTTTTACTCAAATTTCAATCGGGAGAGCTCATTGGATGTGGAATTTGATTTTGCATCCAATGAATACCCACACTGCGTACTTTTGATGGACCCCGCTACCCCAAAAACAAGAAATACCTGAAAAAATGTGATGATGACATCATCATCATCATCACATTTTTTCAGGTATTTCTTGTTTTTGGGGTAGCACGGTCCGTCAAAAGC
Source organism: Pseudotsuga menziesii (assembly GCA_001517045.1). Lineage (NCBI taxonomy): Eukaryota > Viridiplantae > Streptophyta > Pinopsida > Pinales > Pinaceae > Pseudotsuga > Pseudotsuga menziesii. The sequence goes on along the minus strand of LPNX010191603.1, from coordinate 104,822 downwards.
ATGTAGTGTGGGTACTCATTGGATGCGGAATCAAATTCCACATCCAACGAGCTCTTCGGATCAAGATTTGAGTAAAAACACAGGGAGAAATGTCGAAAATTCGAACACAAAAAGTAGTTTTTTTCTTTTTTCCTCCAAACTTAATAAATATTATTTTATTATTTTAACTATTATTTTATTATTTTCCTTAGGAGGCCCATTTTAGACCTCAAAATTCCTCTAATGTAACTTATTAGACCGTTTTAAGTTTTCACCTTTATTTGAAAGATGAATTATGATTTATTTATATTTATTTCTTGCTTGGTGACATGTAGCCACTTGGTGGCGAACCTATGGTGTGAGGACACCAAATTTACGAAAATTTGCCATCAGAATCCTTAGCCAAACCTGTATAGCGGAATTGGAGTGTATTTGAAAAAATACATGCAAAGAGACGCAGAAGGTTAGAAACTTAGAACTTAGAATTTGAACAAAGCAATTGCATTTAAATGTTTAATGCAATTTATGAATCTACGATCCTCTAGAATCTAAATTTTTTTTATTACCCTCTTACAGCTTGGAGTTCACACGTCTTAATGACTTGGTGTATGTTCATTACAACCTCCGCTTGTGGATGGCACAGATACAGAAAGAACCAGATGCAAATGCCATCTCCTTGGACAATATTGATATATTGTCTAAATGGAGGGTGGAGATTGAGACTCCTATCATGGAGGAGGCACCTGCATGGCTAGAGGAGGGGCAAGAGGAGGGGCAAGTGGAGGAGGGGGAGGAGGAGGAAGAGTAGGAGGAGGAGGAGGAGGAGGAGGAGGAGGTGGTTGGAGGCACCATGGAGGGTGATGTGCTAGCATCGCCACCACCTTATGCACCGCTTGATACATCTAGCCCTCCATCCATCACTCAACGTCGAGTATTAGATGTAGGCTCAGGGCCTTCTACTACTACTTCTAGTGCTAGGGGCAGGCCCGACAAAAGACCCATGATATATCCCCGTAAAAGGGGAAGAGGGCATTGATATTAGATAGCTAGATGCTAGTTTTCCTCAGATACATTTATATATGTGATGTCATTTTGTATTGTTTAAACTTTATACACTTTTGAGTCCTTGATTGGACAACTATGATGTTTCAGACTTTCAATATCAACTTTGATGTATTGTTTTATATTTGGCATGACTACATGATGATGATATATATCAGTGCTTTTTTCATGTTTATTTTCCAATATGTTTTTATGATGTTATTGTTGCTATATATGTTTAAAATTCTCAAAAAAATGCATGTATTTTCTATTTTTTAATGTTTGCCGACTTTTGTCGATTTTTCCCGATTTTTTTGCTGATGTTGCCGAGAAGTTGTATTCAGGACCCTCGCCGACTTTTTGCCGAGGCCGACTTTTTCAACATTGCTTTTTGCACTCTTTTTGGCTGAATTTTGGCATAACCTCCCTCTGTAAAATGAAAAACCTGCAAAAAACGACAAGCAAATATTCTCCAAATATACCAAAAATATGCTTCAAAACACTTTAAAATTTCACACATAAATTTAAGCAAACTTTTGAGTAAAACTTAGCATGCAAATAGTATTGGAAATGATAATTTAGAGAGCAATAAAACAAAAATCTGCAGCAAAAACAATTAGTTAAAAACTTAAATGCAAGTAAATTGCGTTCTTCTAAGTTGTTTGAACAATGGGGTGCCCCACCCGGGAATCCCACTCTCCAAGCCTAGGTAACCTGCAACAAATCAAGCTTCAAAATGCAAGAGGGGTGAGAGATCAAAGCAAAGAAATGAGATATCACTAATTCAACCAAGAAACTTGTGAACTTCTCAAATGCTAAGTTAAACACTCAAATAATATGTAACAAAAAGATTACAATATAATTTTCAAGCAAAACAATTTGCTTGAGATTCACAAATGCAAAGAGAAACTAAAAAATGCACAATGTTACCTCATGCAAGTGTCAAGAACCCCAAATTCCTCCAAATATTTCTTCTTATTAAAGAACAAAGCCAAGGGGGGTGGACCTTAATGAAAATAAATCTAAGGCTGTTTCTAACTATGAAAGCTGGAAACACAAATTTTATAGGAGTTTTAATATGGAATGAAATTAGAGATTACCAATTACTGCAAATAAGATTTACTTTAGCAACCCTTAATTCAAGTAGATACACAATATTCAAGACACATCGCGGAATTAATTTATGCAAAACATAATAGAATAAATCAATGCCATAATGAAAAGAGTGCTTTGCAAATGGGTTGCTAGTGTAGTCTCAGTGAAAGTAATGCACTGTCTCGGTTGGTAAATTTTACATTATTAGATGAATAATTAAGGGAGTGGGTAAATTTTTGGTTGGTTTTATTAGTGTGGTAATGATCTGGATTATTAGCAGGAAGGGGGATTCTCGATATATTGCTAAGGTACAGGGAATATGTCCAGACTCACAAAGTGTGGTAGCACACGAGGAAGTGTGGGTTGAATAGCGACCGCGGGGCCCCGTTAGGCTACAACCTTGTTGGTGTACATGAGAGAAAGCAAGAATGAATGAGTAGCAAATGGTAACCCCAAATGAGGAGGGGAAGCCTCCTTAAATAGGAAAAGGGTGAGAAGAGACCCCATGTCCATGCTTGCCACTTGTCAAATGAGGGAGGGAAGGGCCCATGGAGAGAGGGGCACACTTCCTAGAGAGGGAAACTCTAGACTTAAGAAACACTTGCATGGGGGGGGGGGCATTTTTCCTCTAATGTCACCTTAGAAACATAATATAACATTTGGAAAACTTAATTTCTCCTGCCTATGTGACCTTAGTCCCTTTACAAAATTTTGTCATTCGAATTAATAACCAATTTTCTTTATTGTCTTCACTGACTTAGGAAAATATGTCCAAAACCTTATCAAAAGTCAACGGATTTAGGGGGTCTCATGCCATTGATTTTGAATACCCATACCCCTATTTATGGGCATTAGGTGCCACTTAACCCTCTTTACTATTGGACACAATGGCCACGCTAAGAGGGGGAGGTGAATGAGTGTGTGAGAAATTTAAACCTTTTTACCTTCAATTAATCAATCAAAGTTTATCAAGCATTATGTTATCAATTACATCATCATATGCATCAGCCAAATTAATCATGAGTCATAAGCACAATAATCACATCAAGAGAGACACAAGAATATATGTAATTTTAATCTTTATTTATGGTAATGGAAGACTACAATCTTCTTGATTACAATTAGCACCAACTAATGAAAAGAGTATCAACTCCCGTAACAGAACCCAACCTGGTTTTCTTAGCTCCAACTAAGAAAGGGTTGAAGATTCCAATCCTCAAGTGCAAGATATTACTTGCAAGCTTGATGCCAATCTCTGATTGTCATCAATCTGCTGCAATCATATACCTCTGCTGCTCAATCAACGTTTGCTTGTCAAGCTGCTCATCAACACCTGCTCTTCATCAACACTACTGCACAAAAGTCTGCTATTAGTCCTCATGCCAAGTCATCAAGGGATTGGTTCATCTAGGTCTGCTCATGTCTTCATCACCATCATCATCAAGAGTATCAGCAAGTATGCATCAAATATGCATCATCATCATCACCAAGGTCTGTCAAACATCAAGGTCTGAAACATCATCATAGGGTTTGCATCATCATGTTAGTTCATCATCATAGTGTATATGTGCATCATCAAATCATCATCTTAATGTACATCATAAGGTATACATCACTGTACACACACTACTGTATATTTCATTGTTCATACACCATTGTATGTATCATTGTACATACACTACAATATACTTCACTGTTCATACACCACTGTATGTATCATTTTATATACACTACTGTATATAAATCACTGTTCACAGTCCACTGTATGTATCACTATTCATACTTGTGTTGGTTAGACTCCAAAGAGATGTCACCAAAACTTATGCATCATAGTGTTCATCATCACATCATCATCATAGTGTGTAGCATGCATCATCATCATCACACATCACAGTCATCATACATTTTTACCACTATACTCTTTTCAATATGAAGGAATCAACATACCTTTCATAAGTTGTGCATATAAAGGATTTGCTTCGCACATCAATACTGTATTCACTGTACATTCATCACTGTATGCTGCACATACACTCAGCATTGTTCATACTTGTGCATCATTACTACTTACACACATCACTATCATCTTGTAGTGTCAACAAGTATATAGCATACACATCATCATCAAAGAGTATAAGTATGCATCATATCATCATCCTTAGCAAGTATACATTGGTCTTACCTTTCACAAGAAGCACATATCAAGACTGTGGACTCCACACATGTGCTGTGTTAGTCTGCTGTAGAAGACTTCAAACATACTTTATCACTGCATGTTGTACAATACCAATGCCCATGTCTTCAAAAGTTTATTCATGCCAAGTGTCTCCTCACACTGCACACTCATTCAAGTCATCTCTGCCATGCTGGTCATCCTCATGAAGTCAAACTGTGGATTGCTCATGATTGTTTAAAACCCTAAGGAAATCACTGCAGAATGCTTGGTTTAATCATCAAATTTGGTGGAGAAAGGCAGCATCACCCAAATACTTGTCAAGCATCAAACTCAGATCTCTGCTGCTGCTTCCACTGAATTCACCTCAGTCCACGAGTTAGGGCACACTGAGACCCTTCAAGACCACCGTGGGAAACTGTTGGAGGGCTTGTAAACTTGTTGAATGCTTCAGATCTGTGGAAGAATGTCAAGCTCGAAACTGTTCATAGAGATTAAACCCCAAAACAAAGCCTCCATCTGTGAAAAATTCAGGACTGTAGAACTAGCTGTGACAAACCCCAAACAAGTCCAAAATTTGGACTGTCATATAGCAGCAAACAAATTCGGGACTCTGGTTTTTGGCTTGGACTGCTCCCACCCGAAATTACATTAGTAAAACAAAAGGAAAGAAAAAACTTGTCTTCCTCAGTCACCCAAAAATTCTCAGTCACAGTTGGCTACTCCTTCTCCATAGTCACGAATTCACTTCCCTCATCTTCGTTGGTTTTAATTTGGAGTGGAGAATGCTTGTGTTTATATAGTCTTCCAACGTTGACATGTCCTTGAATTAGGGTCGACTTCAAGGATAAGGAAGTTAAGCAAATTCCATTTATTATTTATTATTATTTTGTTTACAACCACTTCTTTGCCACATCATTAAAGTACATATGGGTGTGTCCTGAAGTCATCAAGGGTGAAGGTGTCTTTGTACAAACTTTAAAGTCAACCTTAGGGTTTGTCCATACTCGAACAAATTCACCATAACTCATCTCAACACGTAAGGGTGCCAATGACCTTATTACCAATAGAAGAGCAACAATATCATAAGATGAACAAAAGTTCCCTCAAGGTACAAGGACCAAGCCACCATATGCAAGGAGGTCACATGCCTACCTCCAAGGACTCCATGACCTCATCAAGGGTATCACGGTCATCATCAAGTGCAAGCAAGTGTGTCCATGTCTCCAAGTGCTATCATCCCATCATATAAGTGGGTGCCAAGTCTTTTTCATGCCCTAGGCCCATCTCCAAGGGTTCTAAGGCCCCATCAACCTACAAATGACCATATCATCTCCTTCAAGGGTTCAAGAACCATTAAACCATCAAGTGTGGGTCCAAGGATTTCTTCAAAGCTTCTTCGTCAAGTAAGAGGCTTCATGGGCTTCTTCAACAACCTTAACTACGCAAGCGCACTGTTATCACACAATGTATAGCTACCCACTTGAGATATCCTATCGAGGACGGTAGAGGTAAGGTAGCTAACCAGTGACACCGCAAGGGCCTCGTTCACTATGGGTAAAGGGTACTTGTCACACCGGATGCGCTCTTGTTGCTTTAGATCAATCCGAAGAATGATCAAGGGGGAGACCCTACTAGCCTAAGAGAGCTAGCGCACCTACTCCAAAACACTCCTAGGGTTTGGAAATGGATAGAAGATGAGAGATAATGAGTGGATAAAGCTAGATCTATGGAATAAGTGTGGTCTCTAGGCTAGGGCCAAGTTGGGAAGGCTTAATAAAGATAGGAAATGACCCCACTTGATTGAGATTGTACTCAAGGAAGTAGATCTAGTGAGATCTAGCCAAATAGAAGAAAACCCTAAAGGGACCCACCTAGGTTTTTTGCATAAGTGGACAAAGTGGACCCAAAAGAGTAGATCGGGGCATGAGATGACTAGATTGAGGTGCTTGAGGATTGGATCTATGGTTTTGAGGCAGATCCAATTATATCCATCGATAGATCTGAATAAAAGACCACCCACCCAAAGAGGGCGCCCCCACCTAGAGTGACTAGTGCTAGATCCTAAGGCAAATGCAGTTCGATGAACATGAAACTTGAGATCTAGGGTTTATTCATTTATCTCCAAGTGGGTTTTGATGGTCGTCATAAAAAACTCATTGGATCTATCAAATCTACAAAACTAGGGTTTTAAAGAAAGAGGGTTTGTTTGACAATTATATGAAAATAATGAAAAACATTATTTACCTTGCACATCGTACTTGAGAATACTTGCGGCCGCCTTAGATGTTGATGATCCTTTTACTTAGTTACAATTTTGAGCAAGATTCGACATGCAAAGAAGGAGAAACTCCCAAGTGAGGTAGTGCGCCCCCTCTTCTCCACTTGCAAAATCAATCTACCGAAGTCAGAATTGTTCACTAATGAAAAGATAAGCTACATACGACATCCACAGAGAAATATTCAATGCACAAAGTAACAATTGATCACTCCATGAACATGAGGCGATTTGGCTGAAAGATGATGCAGGTTTCCCTAGCAATCTCCTCCAATTCACTACTCGCAAAAAGATGGGTACGACCCTCACAGAAAAATAGTGTTTGCATATAAGATCCACTGTAATGTCCAAGCAAGAGGCATAACAATCACATCCATGACATTCACAAAGCTCCCAAGAGATTTCTACAAAACTTTTCTTGTATTCAATATTTCAAGAGCCAAAAGTCCCTTTACAAATGAGAGAGCATCTCAATAGATAGATCTCTCAAGTACATAATACCTAGATCCAAGAAGATCAAGGGTCAAGATCATAAGATAAAATCATCCTAATCTATGACTAAGATTAGCCGGATACATCCCACATGGATCAACTCACAAGTAGAAGGGGGCGCATCACTAGAAATGCCCAATGAGGGGCGTACCGTGTACCACATAAAATATGACAAATGACCACATAGTAGCACATGGTGGGGCTAGGAGGTTACGCTATCCTTCACTAGCATGGCCCCATGGCACAATAATAAGGTGTGGTGACAAATAATATAAAGGAGTGATAAAAATCACTAGGGGATCTCCCTCAAAATACATCAAAACACCCTCAAATTGCATAAATCAACGATGTGTGGACCCTGAGTGAAGTGAAGTTGATGCCGGATGATGAATGTGACCCAAACACTACGCCTCAGACCAATTCCATGCCAATCATTTGCCTCAATTTCCCAAATCGATTTCCTCATTAGACATTTTTATTATTAAAATGGTGCCTTGGGAACATAAATAAACCCATATCTCACCCTGGACCAAAAACTGAAGTGAAATGACTGCACAGATGGATCTAGAACCATGGTAGTATTGTAGAATCGACTTGCTGCACCCCAAGAATCCCTCTAGCGCCCTAGGAGAACTTAATTTTTTCACATTGTGTTTAAGTTTCATTTTCCCCAGGCAAAACTACTGCAAAAGGCCAAGAGACACATATCTTCCCTGTAACTTCCTGAAACTGAAAATTGGTTGCACCAATGGACTCACAATATCCAAATCAACTAGGAATGAGTACTCATACACCATATGTCCATCACTAAGGTACATAAGAGGCCCCATCAAGGTCAGAACAACAATAATAATAAAGCCTGTAAATGCTGATAATCATGAATTTAATGCAACCCTCATCACAAATCACCATCTGAAGTATGAATATGTCTAATTGACACCTGTAGACCATAAATAATCATCAACCATAAACATATGTCTATAACTCATCCTAGATCCTATTCATGGCCTGACCAACGCTAGGTTGAGCAAGTCAAAACTAATCAAATGATTACCCAAGTGCTAAACTCTGATACTGCAAAGTACAAATGGACCTGCATGCCCAGTTATCTATGCTAGTAGTGACACTCAAGTATGATTAGATTGTGTTGGCAAGTATAAGCACAATACATATATAACAATCCAAATCAAAAAGATTAGTTGCTTCAAAACATGAACCTCCAGTGTATACTCATTTATAGATTTAGCCCTTTCGTTAGTCCAAGGTGAAGGAATCATAAAAAACAGGTAAGGCCAAGGGATGCCAAGGGATGACTTGATGACTCAACATTGTAAGCATCTGGGCTAAAGGACAAGGGGATCCACACAACACATAAATTTGACTAGGTGAACAATAGGGCATGACAGTATCTCACAAATGGGTGGAATGATGTGAAAGCTCCACTAGACTCTAGACAAGCAATCTTTTCAATACTTTATTTGCTCATAATTTATTTCACTAGTTGACTTCTAAATGCAGGTGCCTTGGTAAGCCTGGGCTTCTAGATAATGACAAATACATGACCTTCTTGGGCCAGCATCACCCTGTTGTCCTGTGGGGGCAAATGAGCCGTATTTTATACAAAGAATGTGTGCTCATCCTCTAGCCATCAACTTTATTTTTCATTGATAACTTGCCAATATCCAAGAGCAGTTGCCTTGGAAAGCCTTCTGGGATTCCAGAAAATGACTAAGGCTTAGCCTTGAGGGGCTTGCCTCACCCTGATACCCTGTACGGATAAATGAGCCTTACACCATACAATGGACGAGTGCTCATCTCTTGGCCACTGACTAGTTTTATTTTTTATTTCCAGTAGTGTCTAAAACCACTTTTATTTTGCTGGCAAGGCATCCATTTAGAATAACTTTAAGCTCTGACACCTTAGTGTTTAAAAACACCTTCTTTGGTAGGACTACTTGTGTTCAAGACCTAGAGGCAAACATTCCCTATGACAAAAATCACATAAACCAACACCGAGACACAACTTTATACATGGAGACCTATTCCATCATAGAGGTGAAGGTGGGGGAAATCTCATATGTTACTGGTCAAGTTTATAAGTTAGGGATAGTCAATGAACATGGGAAGGCAACGGATGGATGGAGACAATGGAAGTGATGCCAAGACTAGCAAGCTATGTCCTTGAAGGGAAAAGAGTAAATCCATACCAGGAGTAGGGCAAGGCCAATGAGTATACAAAAGAATTTCTTGGTCAAAACTACCAGATCATTTATACTTTAGATTCCAAGTAAACGAAGGGAAAGTTTTGCCAACATATAATCAAAATCAACCGAGTCTCACTGCTAAAATAAGCAACAGAGCAACATCAAAATCCATATGCACAAACCATAATATCACTCGGGTCATATACCTGTAGTGGATATGAAACCAATCTGAAGATCATTGGAAAAATAACTGCTGCTACACATAAGCACTATAACAATCTCTGTTCTGGGTCATGAAAGAAAAATGGCTAACTTAGTCATCGAATCTGGGGTCATGAGGCTCAGTGATGGCACAGAACTGGTTAATCTGGATGCTTTGAATTTGCTGAAAGTGGGAGATGATCCACTGATGGCTCATCCTTTGCTGATCTCATAGTAAAGGGTTGGCTCAAAGAACTGCTCAGGAACAAAAGTAGCCTAGCTACTATATACGTGACAACATCTGGCTCCAACTGGGATAGGTGCTCTAAGGGAGAGAGTGCATGAGAACCTCAGACATCTCTGGTACGCAACAATACTCATCCATCAACGAACTATGCACCTGATCAACTGCTCCATCTTCATTCAAAACCTAGTCCTGCGCATCATGGAAACAACACTACCCTGTAGTACATGTGGCATAAAATATCATGTTGGAAAGTAAATGCGGAAAGTAAATACTGAAAGTAAAGTATCTATCTAAGAACAGTCAAGCAGCTTTGTAAGATTCAATCTAAAGAGGGGCTAGACTCAATGGCCTAGAAGACTCAAACAGAAAAGAAAAAGACTCAAAGACTCAAGACCATGCAACACTAAAAACTCAATCCTACTGCTCAAAAGAGCTTATTCAAAATCCTACCTACCCTACTCTAACTGATCAGACAAGTGCTAAGTAAAATCATAGATCCAATGTAACCATTCGATGAATAGATCAAATTGTCTTTCTTTATAGTTAACGATACAACAAGTCAAAGATAGCTTGTAAGTAATGTGAATGAAAATTGAAGCCATTCTAACTTGTTGTTTGAAGATCAATGAAAGACAAGAGTAAGGTGAAATGGAATCATGCCAGGGATGAGATTGACTATTGCACACTTCTTCCATCCAAAGACCAATAGTATCTTAAAATTTATGCAAGTTTAAATTTGATGATAGAAAAGAGTACGACATATGATTCACCCCTCCTAGGTTATCATTGTTTCCCTTATCTTTATGGCTAGCACTCTCAATCATACTCATATTATGATCAATGGTGAAACAAAATAGGGATAAATTAGAGATCAATAAACCAAAAATTGAGATTAATCCCATTTTTTGTCTAAAGATTGAAAAAATATGGAATTGGTCTTGTTGCCCACCTATTTCGACTAGGTGGCAACTCCATGTACATGAGGATGTACATAATTGTACCTTAGAAAATCTAAGGATTTTTCTCTCCTGCAGGGCTATTGTCCCTTTGTAAAACGAAATGTCCGCTCCCTTGCGTGGGAAAATTAATGTAATTTTATGTGCTAGTGTGGGTCATATGATACGGATGCCACACCATGGAACTGGTTGTTAGGGAAGTCCCCTCATCGAGTGTTTTTCCCTTTCCAATTGATCTTGTTGTGTAAACGAGTTTAATCGGTTTGGTTTTCACTCAAAATCCTCCAAAGTGGTGACGGGCGTTCTACCAGTCAAGTCCATGAGGTGGCTAAGGCTTCAAAGTGTGATTCATGACCATGCTAGACACTTGTATAGAGTCTTGCGGAGTTTCGTTGTATTGTTGTATTTTATTTATTTTTCTGGTTAATTAATTTCACCCCATGGTGATTAATTAACTCAGCTTTGATGTAATAATGTAATTGCTCAAGCACTGGCATTTTGTAATAGGGGCTATGAATGCAAAGTTAATTGCTATGAAACCC
>LPNX010191603.1:69017-91036 GCA_001517045.1 Pseudotsuga menziesii | reverse complement strand
CCCTCCAAAGCTTTACTTGTATTATGTGGCCCAACTAGGGCAAGAAGATTACAAAAATGGTAGACAATCCGGCAGCATAACAATAGCATGAGTGAACCTCTTAATGAGGGAGTGAGGCCCTCATTTTATAGTTGAGGAAGACCCCCAACCCCTTGAAGATCAATGGCTGAGATTAGATCTAGATCTAGGTTAAATCTCCACCACTAGATCTAGGTCTTTGGCTTTTACTTCTCTCAATCAATCTCAACCCTTAGATTAAATCTTGATCAATGGCTTAGAAGCTTGATCCATGTCTCAGCAATCTCCACCCTTAGATCTTTTTTATTGACCAAGATCTCACCCTTAGATCTTTTTTTTTTTAGGCAAAAACGTGGGCCCAAGTAGGCGCCCCCTCCAAACTTGGCCTTGACTTTTAAAAAAAGTGGCAAGTTCCTCCAAATCTAGCGTCCTCTAAAACCATGCTAGCGCCCCTCTAATGCATTGACGCCCTACTAATTTGGTGTGACGTCCTCTATAAGTGGCGGCTCCTTTTTAATGTGGCGGCTCCTCTAAACTAACGCCCACCTCCATATTACATTAGCGCCCCTCTATCTCATTGTGGGCGCCTCCTTAATATAGCGCCCTTCCTTCAAACTAGTAGACGCCCCACTAATTTGATGCCTTCTTTTTAAGAAAAACGCTCCACTAAATTGTGACGCCCTCCTCTAATATTATCGCCCCACTAATGGGGTTTTCTCCTTTTTATGCTTAGCGCCCTTCATCTTGATGTGGTAGCGCCCTCCAAATATGGTGAGGGTTTAGCTTGGACGTCCTCTATACTTGGGGGCTTGATCAAAAAAATGGTTTTGCCTTTAATCCTTTTTCACTTGGAGCACCTCTAAAATTAGCTTTGACCATAGCCTTTTACTCCAAAGATGATATTTAACCTTTAGACTTAGGATAAATATAATTTCACCTTAGATTTAATTTTTCCAATTAAATTTTTAAAATTTCCCAATTTTTTAACTTAGGAAAAATTAAAAATAACTTGAAAAATTAATATCTAGGCCATGGGGGGGTGGAAAATTATGAAATAAATTTTCCTAGGCTTAACAACCCCCAAACAAAATTACCATGGCATTATTTGATTTTTTTCTTCAAAATCAAATAATATGATTTTTTTGACTTAGGAAAATTAAAATTTTCCCTAGGAGAGATAGACCCCTCCTGACCAAAATTGGTCTATCTCTTGAACCGCTTATCAGAACGACATAGGACTCGAAGCAGTGGCTTAGGGGGTTTCATAGCAATTTTACTTTGCATTCATAGCCCCTATTACAAAATGCCATGCTTGAGCAATTACATTATTGCATCAAAACTTAGTTAATTAACCACCAAGGGGTGGAATTAATTAACTGGAAAAAATTTACAAAAATTCAAAAACATAACGAAACTCCGCAAGACTCTAGACAAATGTCTAGCATGGTCATGAATTACACTTTAAGGCTTTAGCCACCTCATGGACTTGACTGGTAGAACGCCCGTCACCACTTTGGAGGATTTTGAGTGAAAACCAAACCGATTAAACTCGTTTGTTCAACAAGATCAATTGGAAAGGGAAAAACACTCGATGAGGGGACTTCCCTAACAATCAGTTCCATGGTGTGGCATCCGTATCATATGATCCACACTAGTACATAAAATTACATTAGTTTTCCCACGCAGGGGAGCGGACATTTCGTTTTACAAAGGGGCAATTGCCCTGCAGAAGTGAAGAAATCCTCAGATTTTTTCAAGGTATAATTATGTACACTTTATGTACATGGAGTTGCCACCTAGTCGAAATAGGTGGGCAACACCCCCTAAGCCACTGCTTCGAGTCCCATGTCATTCTGATGAGTGGTTGAGGAGATAGACCATTTTTGTCTAAGCGAGTCCCATGTCATTCTGATGAGTGGTTGAGGAGATAGACCATTTTTGTCTAAGCAAGGTCTATTTCTCCTAGGGAATTAATTAATTTCCCTAAGTCAAAATTCACATTTTTTTATTTTGAAGTAAAAAATCAAGAAATGCCATGGTAAGTTAGTTTGGGGGTTCCTAAGCCTAGGAAAATTTATTCCAAAGTTTTCCACCCCCCCATGGCCTAGATATTAATTTTTCAAGTTTTTTTTAATTTTTCCTAAGTCAAAATTGGAAAAATTTTAAAAATTAAATTGAGAATTTTAATCTAAGGTGAAATTCATTTTAGCCTAAGTCTAAGGTTAAATTTTATTATTGGAGCTAATGACTAAAGTCAAAGCCAGGTTAAGTGGAAAAAACCTCACTAAAGGAGGCGCAAGCACATATGTGGAGGGCTTCTACAATAAGAGGGGCGTCACCATTTATGAAGATTCCACCAAAATAGTGGAAGGCGTCTACATGTAAAGGGTCCACTCTATATATTTAAATGGAGGCGCTACATATAGTGGGGCGGCCATATTAAGGGAAGACGTCACCATCTAATGAAGAGGGCGACCATGTATGGAGGAGCCGCCACTAAAATAAAGATGGGCGCTAGTTTTGGAGAGCGCTATTATCAAATAGAAGGGCGCTACATTATGGAGGCGCTACCAAGTTTTGGAGGAGGCCGCCATGTGTAGTGGAGACGCCATATTAGGAGGCGCTACACCATATAATAGAGGGCGCTAGTTTTAAAGTAGCGCTACCATATTTGATAGAGGGCGCCACTAAAATTGGAGGACGTCAAGTTTAAAGGGGGTGCTACCCAAGCTAAAGGAGGCGCCGGTTTAGAGAGGGCGCTAGTTGGAGATGGGCGCTAGCTATTTTTGGCCCACGTTTTACATATTTGGAGATTTTCCACCATTCTTAGAGGGGCGCCTATGCTATTTGGGCCCACTTTATTTTATCTTTTATTTTATTTGTATATATTCTCATAAAAGCAAGATCTAAGGGTGAAATTAAGTCAAAACCTAGATCCAATGGTGAGGATGCTCAGAACATGGATTAAGCACTCTGGCCATTGATTAAAAATTAATCTAAGGGTGTGGATTAATTGAGAAAAATGGAATGTCAAATACCTAGATCTAGTGGTGGAGATTAAACCCTAGATCTAGATCTAATCTTAGCCATTGAGCTTCAAAGGGTTGGGGGTTTGCCTCAACTATATAATGAGGGTCTCACTCCCTTATTAGACATGATCTCTCATGCTATTGTTATGCTGCCGGAAATTTCTTCTTACTCATATTTTCTTGCTACACTTTGTATTGAAGCTTTGCCCTAGTTGGGCCATTTAATAAAATTTCTTTGGAGGGACACTGTGATGCAAATTCTTTCATGATCCATTACTCTTGAGGTAACTTGTGTATTTTTCTAGTTTTGCATTATTGTACTAGTCTAGTTAGCTCTCCACAAAGTATTTTGTGGAGAGATTAGAGAGTAAAAGTGTTTTTGCTTTCTTTTGTGAATGATTTGACATCTTCTTTCAAAGTATTTTGCAGGAACTGTTGGATATTCATCACTAGCCTTACGATAGTTTGCAGATCTAGACTTTTTGCAGGTTGACCAATCAAGGAGACCTCTCCAAGGGCTTCATTCCGGCATATTTTAAATTCGGCCATTGACTTTCAGCCTTCCTGAAAAAGGGTTTTATTCACTGTATAGTGAATATAACCCTTGTTTTAGGGCCCCAACCTATCATATATTAGTTAGGGCTTTTATTTCTGTTATTTAGACATTGTTTAGGTGGCTAGAAACTCATTTTCCAGCCCTCTAAATCTCATATTTCTGCAAAATTTCACATTCAGATTTTTATGTAAATTTGTAAATTTTGTACTAATTTTTTAACAACAAATTTTTAGTGTTTTCTGTGATTTCCAGCGAAGATAGCTTGCTGGTTTGTGACAGGTTATGCACAAGTAAAGGAGAGTTGCTGCCCGAATAAGCCCAGGATTTCCTCAACCTTCAACCGGTCAAAAAGGGGTTCAAACCTTCAACCCTCTCTTTCATTTTTTTTTCTGATTATTGTAAACCCCAACGAGTCTCTTGGGGTATTCTATAAAGTTTTGTAACCATTTGTAATCTACAACAAATAGACTAGGAGGTAGAGTAGGAAGTAGGATAATAGTTGTTTCAAATTTCTGTTTATGCAAATTTTATTTTTCTGTTTAAAAGTAATCATACAACCCATTAAACCTGTGTATCCTCTATCCGCTTGTCATCTCCCTTTAGGGACTTCAAGCTGGATATGAAAAACAGGGGAAGTGGGGGCTTAGGTAATTAAAATAACTTTCCTTTCTTGTACTACAATCAAACATTTTATTTTCCAAGTCCAAGATCAAATACCGGCACCTCCCATAAGGGATACAGCTTGGTTGATCTTGTTGATTGCTTTAAAATAAACCTTGCATGCTAATCACCCAGATAAAATTTAATCTTAAAACATACCAACAACAACTTCCCACATCCTTCTCCTCTACTCGGTTATCACCCTTCGGGGTACTCTGAGATACGACCAGGGGACAGGGAAGTCTTAGTTTAATAGGCATCCATCTAGTGATTTTCCGGTTGATTAAAAATAGTGACCTTGGAGGCGACTTGGGGTAGTAGACCGTGGGGGGTCTCTAGGCACTTTGACGTCCTCCTTGTTGAGCACCGGGCCATTGGGGTTTGACCTGTGAGCTACGGGTGGGCTCGTTCCCACTTTGTTGAGCGCAACAGCACTCCCTCTTCGATTTGAGAAGAACTAGGTCATGGTAGTCACACCACCGATTCTAAAACTTAATCCAAGAAGAAAAACTTTAATAAAATCAACTAAAATAAACCAAGAGACATTTCAAAACCGATTCTACAACACTCTCCTATTTCAAGCACTCTTTCACTCCAACATTACACTACAATCTTTACTTCCAGCACTTTATGTTTTCAGTTACATTTATTTTCATTTTTACAATCGTTATGTGGTGAATGCTTATTTGCTTAAAGTCTTTCCATTATTTAATTTACGGTTGGTTCAATCATTTTAATTCAAAGCACTTCTCTGCCATATTGGAAATCTTGTTCACATTGTATACATTGATAAACTATCTGTGCATTGCTTAATATTTTGGTTCATTGTCATTTATAATTATATCATTCGTTTATCTCAGTTTTAAACACTTAAGCTGTAGTTTAATCATAGTTTAAATCTCTAAATTATTTTGTAAACTTGTAAAGTGTTAATCTATCTTTTGACTCCATCATCTAGGCACTGGTTTAAAGTAAAAGGTTGACTGTCATTTAAATCTTGCATATTGCATCAGTCTGATTGTCATCTCTCAGAACCTTAGCCTCAGTCTTAATAAAAGATCCCTTTAATTAAATTATAATTAATTAATAAATCTGGAACTTAGCTTTCCTATAGGGACTACCCCCCTTGGCTCTGTTGGGATCTTGCCTAAACGGAGGAGTTGTGGACTGTGGTGACAGTGGTCCCCAGCTCTCTCTTGCCCCCAAGGACACACATAGCAAGTTGTGACTTTCCTGCGCCTTAAAGTGTGAATTAGGCGGCAACAGGTCTTTATAGAGATTTTCAATCACCCAATTAAAGAAATTAGCAAAATTGAAAGCATTATGCACTAAGGATGAAAGGAGATGAAATGTTTTACCATTGACCACTTGGCACTCTTGAGACTCTTTGCCGAACATTTTGCAAGGTAAAACTTGATTGGAACATGAACCCATACAAGAGGACTTTAAAAAATGGGATGGGATGGGGGATTGAAAATATGTATTATCCTCATGATTTATGATAATTGATCTTGAAGTCTGAGAGGGAAAGGTTTTTAAATCAATAACGCTTTCAAGTTTTGGAACAGTGAGAAAGTCTACATCATGAGAATAAGAAAGGACCGCCTTATCGGGATTGATGTTTGAATCAGGGATATTATCAAAATTAAGTGAGCCATTCCTTGGGGATTCTTTGTAAAGAATTGGACAACTTGAGGGTTGTAACAAAGAACACTCTTGGTCAAACTCACTCATAAGCAATTATTCTTCGCTAGATTTGTCGTTATACTCATTCATTTTGCAAGAAGGTAAGATAAGATCATTTTTAGGTTCATTAACATCCTCACACATTTTTATAATTGACTCCTCAAATGAAATTTGATTATCATTTTGATCTTCCTCTTTTCAAATAATATGATTATAATTAAATTTTGATCAATTGAACATTGATTTGAAATTTCATCAACCAAACAATGATCGTGGAATTTCTCCTCAGAAAGATCTACGATAGACTCAAAAATAGGATGCTCAACTTCATATTTCTCTATATGATGATTAATGAGCCCCCCCTCATGATTCAGATCTAGCTCTGTGCCTTCTTCAGGTAATGATGACAAAGTATCTCGTATGATTCGATTAATGTCATGTTCAATTTCATTTTGAGGCCTATCATGGTTATTCCTAAGATACTCTGTGAAATTTCTATTGATTGATGGCTCAATCATAAACTTAATCATAGGCACAACCATAATCAGGCATCCCCATCTAAGGATTCACCAAGGGCCCGCATGTAAACATCTTCATCATCTACACCTCTAACTTCCATACGATCCCAAAGTATTTGCAAATGATCTTCAATAGATTTGGCATTGTTTCCATAGAAACGAGGCAAATTTTTGATGTAACCCTTAGGCATAGAATGAGGCGCCCCATCTATTTCAGAAAAGTCAAAAGGAGATAGCTAAGCTTGTGTTCTAACTACTATGGATTCTATACGTGGGATTTGATGCTTACTAATCAGCTCAGTATAATTTATTGGGGATACTTCATTATAGGGATGAGGAAACTGGTGGGAATGATAAGGATCGTGATAGTTAGGCTCATACCCATTATTATACCAAAAATTTGACCTCCATCTATTCCTTTCCTCCTTTTGCTTGTTAAGCTTAGTTATAGTTTTATTTAATTCTTCAATGGATCAGAGAAATACGTCTAAGTTCATTATGGTTTGCGGGATGTGTTCGCTTCTCAGTGGAGTCGCGTTGTGGAGTCGCCAGGTGAGATACTAAATGAACTCACTGAAAGATATGTCGTTGAGGAAGTATGATGCGAGAAGAAAACAAGTGAATGTAAATTATGCAAAAGACAATTCATTCGCTCAACTTAATCCAGATGCGATATGATCGGAAGATAAGAGTGAAGTACTACTCGTAGACACCAGAGGTAAGCCTATACCTCCCCGACAACGTTTCCAAAAGATGTTATCACACAAAGTGCAGCTATTCACTTGAGATATCCTATCCGGGACGGTAGAGGTAAGGTAGCTAACCAGTGACACCGCAAGGGCCTCGTCCACTACGGGTAAAGGGTAGTTGTCACAGCGAAGGGGTCTTGTCACTTTAGATCAATCCGAAAACTGATCAAGGGGGAGGCTCTAGTAGCCTAAGAGGGTAACGCAGCTACTCTAAAACACTTTTGTACCACAGGAAAATGACCATAGATGGAAGTAAAAAATAAATAAGGACTTTTTTGTAAAAGTCAAAGATAAATAAAAGGACCATTTGGTAAAAGATAAAAGTGAAATTAGGGAAAGAATAAAATATTATTATTTTTATCTTTCCTAATTTGTTGTACACCTACAAGTGAATGAAGGCTATAAAAGAAGATCAAGTCTTCTCATTTCAAATATACAAGTTTTCTCTCAGAGGTGATGCTGCTATTTTACTGAAGCCCTCTTGAAGAGTATTTTTGCCTCAGGTAGGGTAGTCATTTCCAGCAAACCCTCAACTAGGGTTTTTATCAGAAAATCAATCTTCAGCACTTTGTGGACAACCACCTTCAGCATTCTGTTTTTGGGGCAGTTTTCCTCTTTTCGGGGGCAGCCATCTTTTCCCTTTCTCTCTCCTCATGGGCTGTCCATCCTTCTCTCTCCAGGCAATTGGTTGAAGGCTTGGCCTTCTCTTCTTCATACCTTGGGCAGGCCTTTAGGAGGCAGCCCTATAGGCACCCTTGAGCAGCCTCTAGCAAGCATACCCGTGAGGGCCAAACCGGGTAGCCTAAGGCAGGCCCTTACAGGGTTGTCGTGGCCATGAGCAGAGGAAGGAGAGGACAGGCAGCAGCAGGGCAGGAAGCAGAGGATGAGCAGCAAGAAAAAGACAGGTTGGGTAGCGAAAAAGGCAGGCCAAGCAGCAGAATAGTCAACGGGTAGCTGTACAAATAGATTCGTACAACTGTACAGCAACAAGGTACAGCCAGTTAGGTTTTTTTTAGATTTGACGTGGACAGTTTGTTATTTGCAGACAAGAGAGAAAAATTCTGTTTTTTTGAAAAGGCCCTATTTTGGTAAATTTTTGCAATTCTGGAAATTGTGGGTAAAATTATCAGTCTGATTTTTACTGATAAATTTTACAGTACTGTGGGTAAATTCCAGATCTGGAATTTGACAAACTTTTGAAGAATTTTCTGAGTCATCTAATTTACGAGATGAGCTATTAATGCTTTTGGGGTTTTTGTCCTTTGAAGGTTTCCCAATGAAAATTATTGTGTCCATGTGTGCTGATGTGATGAATGTGTTTTTACTACACTGCTGATTTGTTTATGTTTATCTGCAAATTTTAAAAGTTTATGCTAATGCTAAAAATTCAACAAGGGCCAAGTTGGGGAGGCTTAATAAAGATAGGAAATGACCCCACTTGATTGAGATTGTACCATAAATAGCTCAAGGAAGTAGATCTAGTGAGATCTAGCCAAATAAAAGAAAACCCTAAAGGGATCCACCTAGGGTTTTTGCATAAATTGACAAAGTGGACCCAAAAGAGTAGATCGGGGCATGAGATGACTAAATCAGGGTGCTTTAGGATTGGATCTATGATTTTGAGGCAGGTCCAAGCATACCTATTTGATAGATCTGAAGAAAAGACCACCCACCCAAAGATGGTGCCCCCACCTAGAGTGACTAGTGTTAGATCCCAAGGAAAATGGAGTCTGATTAACATGAAACATGAGATCTAGGGTTTATTCATTTATCTCCAAGTCGGTTTTGATGGTTGTGATAAAAAACTCATTGGATCTATTAGATCTACAAAACTAGGGTTTTAAAGAAAGAGGGTTTGTTTGACAATTAGATGAAAATAATGAAAAACAATACTTACCTTGCAGATCCTACCTGAGAATACTTGCGGCTTCCTTGGATGTTGATGATCCTTTCACTTAGTCACTGATGAAAAAGATAAGCTATGTATGACATCCACATAGAAAGATTCATTGCACAAAGTAACAATTGATCACTCCCTGAACATGAGGCGATTTAGCTGAAAGATGATGTGGGTTGCCCTAGCAATTTCCTCCTCCAATTCGCTAACTGCAAAAAGATGGGTACGAACCTCATAGAAAAATAGTGTTTGCATACAAGATCCACTGAAATGTCCAAGAAAGAGGCATAACAATCACATCCACGACATTCGCTCAAAGCTCCCAAGAGATTTCTGCAAAAATTTCTTGTATTAAATATTTTCAGAGCCAAAAGTCCCTTTACAAATGAGAGAGCATCTCAATATATAGATCTCTCAAGTACATAATTCCTAGATCCAACAAGATCAAGGGTCAAGATCATAAGATAAAATCATCCTAATCTACGACTAAGATTAGCTGGATACATCTCACATGGATCAACTCACAAATAGAAGGGGGCGCAGCACTAGAAATGCCCGATGAGGTGCGTACCGCATAAAATATGACAAATGACCACATAATAGCACATGGTGGGGATAGGAGGTTATGTTATCCTTCACTAGCATGGCCCCATAGCACAATAATAAGGTGTGGTGGCAAATAATATAAAGGAGTGATAAAAATCACTAGGGGACCTCCCTCAAAATACATCAAAACACTCTCAAACTGCATAAATCAACGATGTGTGGACCCCGAGTGAAGTGAAGCTGATGTCGGATGATTAATGTGACCCAAACACTGCGCCTTAGACCAATTCCA
Source organism: Pseudotsuga menziesii (assembly GCA_001517045.1). Taxonomy (NCBI): domain Eukaryota; kingdom Viridiplantae; phylum Streptophyta; class Pinopsida; order Pinales; family Pinaceae; genus Pseudotsuga; species Pseudotsuga menziesii. The sequence goes on along the minus strand of LPNX010191603.1, from coordinate 81,085 downwards.
TGCCAATCCTTTGCCTCAATTTCCCAAATCGATTTCCTCATTAGCCATTTTTTATTATTAAAATGGTGCCCTAGGAACATAAATAAACCCATATCTCACCCTGGACCAAAAACTGAAGTGAAATGACTGCACAGATGGATCTAGAACCATGGTAGTATTGTAGAATCGACTTGCTGCACCCCAAGAATCCCTCTAGTGCCCTAGGAAAACTTAATTTTTTTCACATTGTGTTTTAGTTTCATTTTCCCTAGGCAAAACTAATGCAAAAGGCCAATAGACACATATCTTCCCTGTAACTTCCTGAAACTGAAAATTGGTTGCACCAATGGACTCAAAATGTCCAAATCAACTAGGAATGAGTACTCATACACCATATGACCATCACCAAGGTACATCAGATGCCCCATCAAGGTTAGAACAACAATAATAATAAAGCCTGTAAATGCTGATAATCATGAAATTAATACAAGCCCTCATCACAAATCACCATCTGAAGTATGAATATGTCTAATGGACACCTGTAGACCATAAATAATCATCAACCATAAGAATATGTCTATAACTCATCCTGGATCCTGCTCATGGCCTGACCAACGCTTGGTTGAGCAAGTCAAAACTAATCAAATGATTACCCAAGTGCTAAACTCTGATACTGCAAAGTACAAATGGACCTGCATGCCCAATTATTTATGCTAGCAGTGACACTCAAGTATGATTAGATTGTGTTGGCAAGTATAAGCACAATACACATATAACAATCCAAATCAAAATGATTAGTTGCTTCAAAACAAGAACCTCCAGTGTATACTCATTTATAGATTTAGCCCTTTTGCTTGTCCAGGGTGAAGGGATCATAAACAACAGGTAAGGCCAAGGGATGACTTGATGTCTCAACATTGTAAGGATTTGGGCTAAAGGACAAGGGGATCCACACACCACATAAATTGGACTAGGTGAACAATAGGGCATGGTCGTATCTCACAAATGGGTGGAATGATTAGAAAGCTCCACAAGACTCTAGACAAACAACCTTTTTAATACTTTATTTGCTTAGCATTTATTTCACTAGTTGACCTCTAAAGGCAGGTGCCTTGGTAAGCCTTCTGGGATTCCAGATAATGACAAAGACATGACCTTCTTGGGCTAGCCTCACCCTGTTGCCCTGTGGGGGAAAAAGAGCCATACATTTTACAAAGAATGGGTGCTCATCCTCCAGCCATCAACTTTATTTTTCATTGATAACTTGCCAACCTCCAAGAGCAGGTGCCTTGGAGAGCCTTTTGGGCTTCCAGAAAATGACTAAGGCTTAGCCTTGAGGAGCTTGCCTCAGCCTAATACCTTGTAGAGATAAATGAGCCTTACGCCATACAATGGATGAGTGCTCATCTCTTTGTTAGACACTGAGAGGGGGGGTGAATCAGTGTAAAGCCAATTTTACAACTTTTCTTACCTTGTCACAATTAACTACCAATTCATCATTCCATTATTCTACCAAACTCATAATCATTTCATAAACATCTTTCACTTCATTATTCACATATCATAAGCATTTGAATCATCAAGAACCATAACACAAAAGAACACAACACCATATAACTTTGTAATCTTTTTGTATTAGTTTTGGTCCGGCTACAACCGTGAGGTAAAATCAGCACCTGCTGATACAAAGAGTACCTACTCTGCATCCAGGACCCTGCCTGGTTTTCCTAGACCCTGCTAAGAAGGGTTTGAGGTATCCTAACCTTAGAAGCAAGACAAGCTTGCTTTTACAATACAGTATACTTGTGTTACCATACCCATGTCATCATACACAAGCAATCTTTGTCACATCATCAATGCTGCTCATCATCTCTGCTTATCACATCAACTCTGCTGTAACACTGCTCATCAGTCATCGTGTTCATTTACTCATTGCTGCTCAACAACCTCTGTACTCTAGTCACTGTCAAATCATCAAGATCTGCTCAACAATCTCTGCTTTGCTCATCAACCATGTCAACACTGCTGGTCAAGTTGATCAGTCTCTACTCATCAACCATGTCAAAACTGCCAATCAATACTACTGCTCAATTTATGTCAATCTGCTCATCATTCTCTACTGCTCATTGATACAGCTGATCATCTACTGATCAGGGGTACTAGTCATCATCATACATTTCATCATCAAGGTGAATGTATCATGTGTATAGAGCAACATCATAGCATCATCATCATCATATGCAACATCATATCATCATAGGGCTTGTATTACAAGGCATCATCAGCATCATATCATCATGTACATATGTGTATGCATTGTATATGCATCATCCTCATATCGAGCATAGGAGAGCAGCATGCATGTTCATCATTATAGGATACATCTTCATACTATATCATACATTACATCATATGCATTGACTGTTCACACATTTGATATACTACTGTAAATGTACCATATTCAAGAACAAGTTTCTGTCTGTTCAAGAACAAGTTTCTGTCTGTTCAGATCATGTTTTTATGGTCATGGCCTAGCCCAGCGTTTTCATCACCAGTCTAGGTAAACACAGTTTGGCTCACAAGCAAAAAGGAGCACAGAACATCCGCTCAAGCAGTCTTCTCTTTGGCTGGGACTCCCTCAGATTTCTACAGCAGCTCCATCGAATTCATTTTACCGAAATTCAGAGGTATGTATATCCTCACTTCCCACAGTGAACTGTACATTCACTGCCACAGAGGGAACCATATATTAGAGCTACAGTCCACTCCCCAAATCCGAGTTTCAGAGCTGGAACTACTTCACTTCAGTTATGTGTTATTTAACATCAAGTCTTCTTCGTCGTCATAGATATTTGCAAGCATCTGTCAACTCTTAAAACACAATGGATTATATATCTTATGGAAGTGTTCTACGCAAACTTCTAAAGGAGCCGAAACAGTCATTAAAAGGTAGTCTGCATGTCTCTACCAACAGTTGATAATAGTAACCAACCACCACCTTAAGGGCAGGTGAAGTGTACAACAATTCAACTGCGAGGCATGAATTCTACAGCAGACCCTAAACTCCAAAAAAAATAGGAAACAAAAAAAATAAAAGAAACTTGTCCTCTTCTTCTACGTTTTCCTCAGACTCCCTACATCATGTCAGTCCACTGTTTAACTTCTGCTGTTGCAAATGTTGAAAGAAAAATAAAACCAAAAGAAAAAAAAAATTCTTCTGCTGGTGCTGGTAAGAAGACAAACCGATCAGACCAAAAAAATATTTCAGACTGCTACTAATTCGGATCTGCTCTTTTGCTGCAAATTTCGTGTGACTGCTGCTAATTTTGGGAGCCTTCAACACTGTTACAAGTTAGCGCATCATTGCTGCTGCAAGAGAAAAATTCAGACTGTTGCCTTAATGTAAACTCAAAACTGTTTTCTTATCTGTGGAAACCCTCCGAAATTCCTCAGTCACCTCAGCCTCAACAAAAATTTGTGTAAGGCAGCCCTAGTTCAAACACATTGGGCTGTTTGTACTCCAATTTACTGCTGCTCCAGAAAGATAAAAAGAAAGGAGCCTGCTGCAAACAATGACCTTCTGCTGCTGCCACCAAAACGAAGAAATAATAAAAACCTTTTTCTTGCACAGTTGACTACTCCTCTCCTCTGCAATTTCCTCAGTGGTTATGGCCAAATTTCAGAACTGTATCCTGCTACTGCGGATGCCACAGTCTTTCTACACCCGAATTTCCTCAGTAAAGTCACAGCTGCGAGTTCTTTTACACTGTCTTCAATTTATATCAAAAAGGAAAAACTGTTGCCTTTGCTGCTGCTCCTTCCACAGTCCGAAATTCCTCAGAAAAACTGAAAATTCAGAGCACTGTTCACCTAATCCGAAAATGCACACTTAGAAATGAAAGTGTTGGTTTCTATTTATACACACTTTTCACAAATTTATGGAGCCGACTTGTACTATGTTTATTTTTAATTTTATAATTTTTGTTGAGCCGACTTGTCACAATCTTCTTTTGTGGAGCCGACCTGTCCACCTTTCTTTATTCTTTTTGGAGAGTTGACTTGTTTGTGGGCTTGTGTGTAGGTGCCATCATCAAGCTGCCAATATGTGGGTTCAAGCTGCAAACCAACCATCACATGCAAGGGTGTATCAAGACATCAAGGGCTTCATCAAAGAATCCCAACACCATGACATGTGTGACCAAGGACCCCATCATCCAAAAGTAACCATATCATCTCCTTCAGGGGTTCAAGGACCATTAACCCAACAAATGTGGGTCCAAAGGCTTCTTCATCAGGCAAGAGGCATCATGGGCTTCTTCAACCACCTTAGCCACGCAAGGGGACCTCTATGGGTCAAGATCCATCATGACATCACTTGTGGGGTTGCCAGTCCTTCTCTTAGGGTACCATGACACCATCAGAGCATGAATGACCACAGAATGGGTCATTAATGCTTCTCCAAGCCATTTAGGGCTTCTCCATCGTCTACCAAGGCTTTAGGACCATCTCTAGGGTCTTCAACATCTTCAGCAAAGTGGTGGCTTCAAGATCCACCATTGTGGGTACAAGGACCTTGTCAACTGGGTACAAGGTGCTTCAAGGCACAAACCCACTCTGTAAGGGGTCCAAGGCACTGTAAGGTACAAACCCACTCTGTGAGGAGTCTAGGCATTGCAGGTGGGACTTGGTGGCATCAATGACATCCTGTGGGGCCATTGCAAGTCCATGTTGGCATCAATGACAATTTCATCAACAATCTCCCCCTTTGTCATTGATGACAACAACTCATGCTCCCCCTGTGAGCATGCTCCCCTTTTGTCTTCATCTCTCCCCCTTTGGCATCAATGGCAAAGGGTGTCCACATACCTGTGTCTGAAATCTCTAATCACTGTTGACTGCTCCCCCTGTCAATATGCACGATCCTAGGACCTGTATGTATACCTGGAGTAACCATCCTTTCTCCGTTGAGTTCATCCTCCAGCCTTATGAACTCAAGGTGTGCTAAGGTCTTTGAGAGACCTTACACTTGGCTTTCCGTATGGCAGCCATCCTCCCTGCTCTGATCAACCTCTCCTATCTGCAACTGCTCGATCTTCCTCATCCATACTTGCTTCTTGGCATCTGTCCTTTAAGCATTTGTTCCTTCATTTGTACTGGCTTTCCTTGATGAGTTGTCTAGGTAACTTCTCAAGGATTGTTTTCGTGTACTCCAACAATCTTGAGCTTTGTGCCCAAGGCCACTACAGCTATAACACCTCATCGTACGACAATGTGCAGCAATGTGACCAACATTGTTGCATGACCAACATCTGACTAAGCTGTTGGAACTTCCAACACTTCTTTGATCAACTTCATTTCTCCATGCTTGAGAGTGTCCTTGACTGTAGGCATTTGATTTTTGATCTTCAAATCTTCTTGCTGATATATATGAAGTACTCGTTCTTGGTTGACTTCTTTGACTTGCACATTCTTGGGCTTTGTGGCCAAACTTCTTCAGATAAGCCTTCATATTGCTCCTCCAACTAAAATAATCTGTAATATCAAGTATAGGCACGCCATTGCTTGATGACTCTTTCTTTTCCTCCATTGTGTCTAAGGATCTCCTTCAAGCTTGCTAGGCTTGTGACGAAGGCCGGCTCTGATACCAATTGTTAGACACTGAGAGGGGGGGTGAATCAGTGTAAAGTCAATTTTACAACTTTTCTTAACTTGTCACAATTAACTACCAATTCATCATTCCATTATTCTACCAATCTCATAATCATTTCATAAACATCTTTCACTTCATCATTCACATATCATAAGCATTTGAATCATCAAGAACAATAACACAAAAGAACACAACACCATATAATTTTGCAATCTTTTTGTATTAGTTTTGGTCTGGCTACAACCGTGAGGTAAAATCAGCACCTACTGATACAAAGAGCACCTACTCTACATCCAGGACCCTGCTTGGTTTTCTTAGACCCTGCTAAGAAGGGTTTGAGGTATCCTAACCTCAGAAGCAAGACAAGCTTGCTTTTACAATACAGTATACTTGTGTTACCATACTCATGTCATCATACACAAGCAATCTCTGTCACATCATCAATGCTGCTCATCATCTCTGCTCATCACATCAACTCTGCTGTAACACTGCTCATCAGTCATCTTGTTCATTTGCTCATTGCTGCTCAACAACCTCTGTACTCTAGTCACTGTCAAATCATCAAGATCTGCTCAACAATCTTTGCTTTGCTCATCAACCATGTCAACACTGCTGGTCAAGTTGATTAGTCTCTACTCATCAACCATGTCAAAACTGCCAATCAATATTGCTGCTCAATTTATGTCAATCTGCTCATCATTCTCTGCTGCTCATTGATATAGCTGATCATCTACTCATCAGGGGTACGAGTCATCATCATACATTTCATCGTCAAGGTGAATGTATCATGTTTATAGAGCAACATCATAGCATCATCATCATCATATGCAACATCATATCATCATAGGGCTTGTATTACAAGGCATCATCAGCATCATATCATCATGTACATATGTGTATGCATTGTATATGCATCATCCTCATATGGAGCATAGGAGAGCAGCATGCATGTTCATCATTATAGGATACATCTTCATACTATATCATACATTACATCATATGCATTGACTGTTCACACATTTGATATACTACTGTAAATGTACCATATTCAACCGTGTGCATATTCATCACTTCATACCTTGGCCTGTGCATAGATGTCAATTCCAGTGTTCATTATCTAAACATGTCCTCAGCTAATCAACATTGAACCATTCAAATCATCTTCAGTTAGCTTATCAAAGTCTGCATACTCAAGTTAACACTGTCAATACATTGTCATTATCATGGCTTCCTCTTATCATGTCAAATCAAACCATTATCACTGTGAGACACCCACAATTCCAATCTGCTGTTTACATCACTCATACACTGCATGTTCATCATCAGACATGCATCATCAAAGCATCTTATGTCAAAGACCTTTGACTTTCTGCTGTAAGACTTGTTCTATATCCTCTTAGTGTTGTATTGCCATAATATATTCAAGAACAAGTTTCTGTCTGTTCAGATCATGTTTTTATGGTCATGGCCTAGCCCAGCATTGTCATCACCAGTCTAGGTAAACACAGTTTGGCTCACAAGCAAAAAGGAGCACAGAACATCAGCTCAAGCAGTCTTCTCTTTGGCTGGGACTCCCTCAGATTTCTACAGTAGCTCCATCAAATTCATTTTACCGAAATTCAGAGGTATGTATATCCTCACTTCCCACAGTGCACTGTACATTCACTGCCACAGAGGGAACCATATATTAGAGCTACAGTCCACTCCCCAAATCCGAGTTTTAGAGCTGGAACTATTTCACTTCAGTTATGTGTTATTTAACATCAAGTCTTCTACCTCGTCATAGATATTTGCAAGCATCTGTCAACTCTTAAAACGCAATGGATTATATATCTTATGGAAGTGTTCTACGCAAACTTCTAAAGGAGCCGAAACAGTCATTAAAAGGTAGTCTGCATGTCTCTACCAACAGTTGATAATAGTAACCAACCACCACCTTAAGGGTACGTGAAGTGTACAACAATTCAACTGCGAGGCATGAATTCTACAGCAGACCCTAAACTCCAAAAAAAATAGGAAACAGAAAGAATAAAAGAAACTTGTTCTCTTCTTCTTCGTTTTCCTCGGACTCCCTAAATCACCTCAGTCCACTGTTTAACTTCTGCTGTTGCAAATGTTGAAAGAAAAACAAAACCAAAAGAAAAAAAAAATCTTCTGCTGGTGCTAGTAAGAAGACAAATCGATCAGACCAAAAAAATATTTCTGACTGCTACTAATTCGGATCTGCTCTTTTGCTGCAAATTTCGTGAGTGCTGCTAAATTTGGGAGCCTTCAACACTGTTACAAGTTGGGGCATCATTGCTGCTGCAAGAGAAAAATTCAGACTGCTGCCTTAACGTAAACTCGGGACTATTTTCTTATCTGTGGAAACCCTCCGAAATTCCTCAGTCACCTCAGCCTCAACAAAAATTTGTGTAAGGCAGCCTTAGTTCAAACACATTGGGCTGTTTGTACTCCAATTTACTGCTGCTCCAGAAAGATAAAAGGAAAGGAGACTGCTGCAAACAATGACCTTCTGCTGCTGCCACCAAAACAAAGAAATAATAAAAACCTTTTTCTTGCACAGTTGACTGCTCCTCTCCTCTGCAATTTCCTCAGCGGTTATGGCTGAACTTTAGAACTGTATCCTGCTACTGCGGCTGCCAGTCCTTCTACACCTGAATTTCCTCAGTAAAGTCACAGCTGCGAATTCTTTTACACTATCTTCAATTTATATCAAAAAGGAAAAACTGTTGCCTTTGCTGCTGCTTCTTCCACAGTGCAAAATTCCTCAGAAAAGCTGAAAATTCAGAGCACTGTTCACCTAATCCGAAAATGCACACTTAGAAATGAAAGTGTTGGTCTCTATTTATACACACTTTTCACAAATTTATGGAGCCGACTTGTCCTATGTTTATTTTTAATTTTATAATTTTTGTTGAGTCGACTTATCACAATCTTCTTTTGTGGAGCCGACCTGTCCACTTTTCTTTATTCTTTTTGGAGAGTTGACTTGTTTGTGGGCTTGTGTATAGGTGCCATCATCAAGCTGCCAATATGTGGGTTCAAGACCCAAACCATCACATGCAAGGGTGTATCAAGCCATCAAGGGCTTCATCAAAGAATCCCAACACCATGACATGTGTGACCAAGGACCCCATCATCCAAAAGTAACCATATCATCTCTTTCAAGGGTTCAAGGACCATTAACCCAACAAATGTGGGTCCAAAGGCTTCTTCATCAGGCAAGAGGCATCATGGGCTTCTTCAACCACCTTAGCCATGCAAGGGGACCTCTATGGGTCAAGATCCATCATGACATCACCTGTGGGGTTGCCAGTCCTTCTCTTAGGGTACCATGACACAATTAGAGCATGAATGACCACAGAATGGGTCATTAATGCTTCTCCGAGCCATTTAGGGCTTCTCCATCGTCTACCAAGGCTTCAGGTTCATCTCTAAGGTCTTCAGCATCATTAGCAGGGTCTTCAACATCTTCAGCAGAGTGGTGGCTTCAAGATCCACCATTGTGGGTACAAGGACCTTGTCAACTGGGTACAAGGTGCTTCAAGGCACAAACCCACTCTGTAAGGGATCCAAGGCACTGTAAGGTACAAACTCACTCTGTGAGGAGTCTAGGAACTGCAGGTGGGGCTCGGTGGCATCAATGACATCCTGTGGGGCCACTGCAAGTCCATGTTGGCATCAATGACAATTTATCAACACTCTTGGCCACTGGCTAGTTTTATTTTTTTATTTTCAGTAGTGTCTAAAATCACTTTTATTTTGCTGGTAGGGCATCCATTTAGAATAACTTTAAGCTCTAATGCCTTAGTGTCTAAAACCACTTTCTTTGGTAGGACTACTTGTGTTCAAGACCTAGAGGCAGACATTCCCTGTGACAAAAATCACATAAACCAACACCGAGACACAGTTTTATACATGGAGGCCTGTTGCCCACCTATTTCGACTAGGTGGCAACTCTATGTACATGAGGATGTACATAGTTGTACAAATTGTACCTTGGAAAATATCTAAGGATTTTTTTCACTTCTGCAGGGCAATTGCCCCTTTGTAAAACGAAATGTCCGCTCCCCTGCGTGGGAAAATTAATGTAATTATATGTGCTAGTGTGGGTCATATGATATGGAAGCCACACCATGGAATTGGTTGTTAGGGAATTCCCCTCATCGAGTGTTTTTTCCCTTTCCAATTAATCTTGTTGTGTAAACGATTTTAATTGGTTTGGTTTTTCACTCAAAATCCTCCAAAGTGGTGACGGACGTTCTAACAGTCAAGTCCATGGGGTGGCTAAGGGTTCAAAATGTTATTCATGACCATGCTAGACATTTGTATAGAGTCTTGCGGAGTTTCGTTATGTTGTTGTATTTTTATTATTTTTCCCTAGTTAATTAATTTCACCCCTTGGTGGTTAATTAACTCAGTTTTGATGTAATAATGTAATTTCTCAAGCACTGGCACTTTGTAATAGGGGCTATGAATGCAAGGTAAAATTGCTATGAAACCCCCTAAGCCACTGCTTCGAGTCCCATGTCATTCAGATAAGTGGTTGAAGAGATAGACCAATTTTGGTCAGAGGGGGTCTATCTCCCCTAAGGTTTTTTTAATTTTTCCTAAGTCAAAAAATTCATATTATTTGATTTTGAAGGAAAAAATCAAATAATGCCATGGTAATTTTGTTTGGGGGTTACTAAGCCTAGGAAAATTTATTTAAAATTTTTCCACCCCCCCATGGCCAAGATATTAACTTTTGAAAGTATTTTTAAAATTTTCCTATGTTAAAAATTGGGAAATTTTAAAATTTAATTTTAAAAATTGAATGAAGGAGAAATTTTGATTTTTAGCCTAAGTCTAAAAGTTAAATGCTTATTTTGGAGTAAATGGCTAAAGTCAAAGCCAAGTTTAGAGGGTAAAAAACCACCAAATGAGGAGGCGCTAGCCTTGGGAGATCAAAACATGGTTTAAACCCTCACTAAAGGGGGCGTCAAGGTAAAAAGGGCTAACTTAAGAGGGGCGCATGCATAAAAACCCCCAAATTTGGAGAGGGCGCTCACTAAAGGGAGACGTCTCATGGATAAAGGGAGGCGCTACTTGTTAGAGGAGGCGTCTACATTTAGAAAGGGCGCCACAATTAGTAGAAGCGCCTAACTTGGAGGAGGATGTCACATTAAAGGAGGGCGCTAGCCATTAAAGTAGGGCGCTAGCACATTTAGAAGGGCGCCACATGTGGAGGACAAGCCAAATTTGGAGGGGGCGCCTAGCTTGGGCCCACGTTTCTAACCACAAAATGATCTAAGGGGACGTTTTGGTCAAAACCTTAGATCTAAGGGTGTGGATGCATTGTTGGCATGGATCAAGCACTCAAGCCATAGATCTAAGGGTGCAAAGTCAAATACCTAGATCTAGTGGTGGAGATCTAATCTATATCTAGATCTAATCTTGGCCATTGATCTTCAAGGGGTTGGGGTCTTCCTCAACTATATAATGGGGGTCTCTCCCTCATTTCACAAAGATCTCTCATGCTATTGTTATTCTGCCGGAATATTTCCCTACTCTCTTCTCATATTCTCTCAAGCTTCTTTGGCTATTGTAATGTTCTTGCCCTAGTTGGGATTAATACAAGTAATCTTTGGAGGAATTCTTGGTGTCTCTCTTCTACATTTCATGCTTTCTTTGTGAGGTAACTTGCTTTATATTTATTTGATTTGCATTTGTATTAGCTTAGATAGCTCTCCACAAAGTATTTTGTGGAGAGACTTGTAGGTAGAAGTATTTCTATCTGCATTTGTGAGTAGATTAGTAAGATTCTACAAAGTATTTTGTAGGATTTATTTTTGTGCTCACCTCTTTGCTTACATTTTGCAGCTCTCATAAGTTTATTTGCAGGGATCTAGAACAAAGGAGCATTTTCTCCATTGGTTATATTTCTGTTTTGCATTTTCGCACATTTGTTTACAAGGGTTTTAAAACTCAGTTTTTATCATTGTATAGTGATAAAACCTTGGTTTTAGGACCCCAACCCTTAGTATATTAGTTTAATACTTCAGATCTATTGTTCTAACACCATTTAGGTTGCTGGAAACTCAGTTTTCAGCCCTCTAAACATCATATTTCTGTTATCTTTTCACTCAGATTTTTGCTGTAAATTAGTGATTTTTTGGTACTAATTTTTTCTGATAATTTCTTTGAGTTTTTCTGTGATTTCCAGCGGACAAAGCTTGCTGGTTTGTGACAGGTTTCACACAGGTGAAGGGGAGGTGCTGCCCAAATTAGCCCAGAAATACCTCAACCTTCAACCGGTTCCAAAAGGGGTTCAAACCCTCACTCTTCTCTCACATTTTTCTGATATTTGTAAACCCCAGCGAGAAGTTCTCTTGGGGTATTCTGCAAAAGTTTAATAAGCACTTGTAATCTATATGTAAATAGATTAGGAAGTAAA
>LPNX010191603.1:53508-68552 GCA_001517045.1 Pseudotsuga menziesii | reverse complement strand
ACCAAGAGACATTGCAAAACCGGTTCTATAACATTTTTTCATTTCAGCACACGTCCACTCCAGCATTGCACTCCAATACTTTACTTTTCAGTTTCATTTACTTTCAGTTCTGCAATTGTTTATGTGGAGAATGCTTAACATTTGTTAACTACTTCAAGTAATTCAACTTAAAGTCTTTCCATTTTTCATTTACTATTGGTTTAATAATCTTCATCTAAAGCATTTTTCTTCTGCTATCTTTTGTCTATAACTTGTAAATCTTGTTCATTTGTTTATATTGATAAATTTAGATCATCTGTATATTGCTTAGATATCTTGGTTCATTATTGTTTATAACTGTATCATTTATTTGTTTATTCATCTCATTGTTAGACAACTTAACCTGTGGGATAATTAACTTAGATTGCATCCATTAAAAGTTGCATTCTCTGACTCCATTCTTTAGGCACTGGTTATAAATAAAAGGATTGACTGTCATTTAAATATTGCATCTTGCATTGGTTTGACTGTCATCTCTCAAAACCTTAGCCTCAATCTTAATAAAAAATCTTAATAAAAGATCCCTTTAATTAATTTGTAATTAATTAATAAATCTGGAACTTAGTTTTCCTGTAGGGACTACCCCCCTTGGCTCTGTTGGGATCTTGCCTAAACGGAGGAGTTGTGGACTGTGGTGACAGTGGTCCCCAGCTCTCGCTTGCCCCCAAGGACACACATAGCAGGTTGTGACTTTCCTGTGTCTTAAAGTGTGAATTAGGCGGAAACATCTTTGGCGCCGTTGCCGGGGACAAGTCATTTGTCCTTGGTCTGACTTAATTGATTAATTTCTTGTTTTTAATTCTTTAATTTGTTAAACTGTTAATAAAATTCTTTAATTAATTTTAATAACTTATTTTCCCATATTAGAGCTATCTTTTTCTCCAAGTGGCGACTCCACTTCAAAATATAGTGAGGTATTCTACCCGGAGCCATTCAGGTGGTCTACTCAACTCCCTCACCGAGCCTGAAAGGGTATATAGGAGGAGGTTGAATAGACTTGCTCCTCGTAGACTCCTTGCAAATCTTGGAGAAGAGGCTATCTCTGATATCCATTTGTTGTTTGCCCAAAACAACCAATCCTCACCGATGGATGATCTATGCAAGCCATGTGATTTTTCTAACATCATTGGTTATCCTCATGATTTGCCGGATAAAGCTATAGAAAAGTTACCTTCCTTTCAGGGTAATAATGCCATCAGTGCCAAGTCTCACATCACCAAGTTCAACCAGTGCATTGCCAAGTGGTGTAATTCTCATAACCATGAGGATGTCAAGATGAGGTTGTTTATTTTGTCTTTAGAAGATGATGCCATGGAATGGTTTCAAGATCAGAATGACAATAAGTTCAAAACTCTCAAGGAAATCATTGAAACCTTCAATGATAGATGGGGTGATAGAAGGGATAACCATTTCTTGTTGGCAGCCTTGCATACTAGTCATAAGCAAGAGAATGAGACCATGGAAGAATTTAATAAAAGGTTTAATGACTTAGTAAAAAGCCTACCTGCAGACATCAAGCCCCAAGAAGCATCTCTCTTGATTTATTACATCCAAGCATTTGAAGGAGAAATGAAATATTAGATAAGGAATAAGGAACCTGCAAATCTTAAGGATGCACAAGAAAAGGCTATCAAGATAGATAAAAACATGCAAGCTGCTGATAAATCTAATATTCCTGGGTTTTCAAGGGGTAGTTCTTCAAAGACTAATGAAGTAAAAAAGTTAAGTTTGAAAACCAGGAACCTCAAGGTGACTCCATAGATAAGCTCACCCAATTGATCAAACAAATGGAATTGAATCATGCTAATCAGATTGCTGCCATGCAGGCAAACCAGACAGCATTACAAAACAAGGTAGTTTCTTTGGAAAGAAACAGAGGAAATAATTTCTATCCAAACAAGCCAAACGATAGGTGGCAAAACCAAAGACGGTCCCCACCTCAAGATCAAAGGCCCCCTAATCCTCTAGAGTCTACCAATGTGGTTGACCATCAAGCTATTCCATATTGTAGGCCTTGTGGGGATTTTCATGAAGAAAACACTTGTCAAGTCTTTTTGCAAATAATAAATGATAAAATGAATGAAAAGGCAGAGAATGAACAAGTAAACATGTGTGGGCAGAAGTATGACATTGGCATGTATGAATGGATGAACCTAGTTGAAAATAGTCAAAGTGTTGAATCGATAAATGAAGTAGCGGAAGCAGCTTTTGGCCCTAAGCCTAGTGAGCAGCAAGTGTTAGATTTCTCTAAGTATAGAGGAATAACTTACCAAAGAAATGGTAAGAAGAATCAAAGTCAGGAAAGAGCTCCAACCAATATTCCTAAGGTACCTCCTCCCCCTCCTGTCTCAATTGCTCCTAATACCCAATTAAACATTGATCTAGGAGGTTGGTTAAATAATGCTAAGATGTTGGTTCTTGTAGCAGAAATTATGAAGATCCCTTCTCAAAAGGGAAAATTACTCAAAGCTATAGAAGAACCTTGCCAGAATAATGTTGACAAAGCCATAGCCTACCATGATGCACCTGTCATTCTTCAGAGTATGGACAAAGGAAATGAAAAGAACCAGCCTTTCTTCCTCTCATTATTAGTAAACAATCATCTTCTGCACAACTGCATGTTAGATTCAGGGGCTAGCTCAAATGTGATGACTAAAAAAGTTATGGAACAATTAAATCTAAGGATCTCAAGGCCTTATCATAACATTTGTGCAATGGATAGTAAGATGATTGAAGTGTGTGGTTTAATTAAAGGCTTACAAGTACACTTAGCAGCTTTTCCAGACATTCAAATAGAAATGGACATAGTAGTGATAGATGTCCCAGATGCTTGGGGTATGTTACTCTCAAGAAAAACTGGAGTGGACTTAGGGAGGAAATATTCAAATGGACTTGACTTATGCCACCATTCCAACTCCCGAAGGAAGTTTTGTTAGATTGAATCGAGAGTTGGAGATGAGACACCATGTAGAAGACCCAAGAAATCCAAGCAATGAATTAAAGTATAAAACCTATGACTTGGGAAATTATGCAATTTTGGCTAACTCTTTAGGACCTATTGAAGAATCGAATGAAGATGAAAGAGTTAATCAAATTTGGCATATGCACTTTGATGGGGCTTTCTCTAGAACTGGTAAAGGTGCAGGCATAGTTATTGAATCCCCTTCTCATAAGGAATTCAATTTTTCCTATAGACTAGAATTTAATGCCACCAATAATGTGGCTGAGTATGAGGCCTTGATCCTTGGTTTAGAGGTGTGTAAAGATAAGGGTATCAAGAAGTTAGAGGTCAAAGGTGATTCGGATTTGATCATTTCACAGGTTAATAAACAGTTTGCTTGCAAATCAGAAAGGTTAAGAAGATATAGGGATGCAATTTTGGATCTGGTTCCATGTTTTGATCACATAGAATTTATTGCAATTCCTAGAGAATTTAATGCTAAGGCAGATAGACTTGCAGTTGCTGCTTCCACCCTTCAGAGACCACAAGAGTTAGTAGATGAAGAAGTTAAAATGGAAGTTATCTTCAGGCCTTCAGTTCCAGACAATGTAGATAATTGGCAGGTCTTTGATGATGATAAACAAGTGATTAAGTTTTTGAGTAATATAGGAGAATTTGCTGACTTTCACATTAGTGAAGAGGAAGAAGGTTGTTATTATGCAGAAGAAAGTCAAAAGCTTAATCCAGCCCCTAGGAAAGTTGTGTCTTTAGAAAGGGCATTTGATAGAGAAGATGGCCATAAACCTAAAGAAGAATCAGGTACAAAGCCAAGTGATTACATAGAGCTAAACATAGGCACAAAGGAAGAACCTAGGATGGTTAAAATTGGGAAATGAACACCCAAAGATGAAAAAGAACAGATTATTAATTTACTAAGGGAATATAGGGATGTTTTGGCCTTCACATATGACGAGCTTAAAGTCAATAGGGAAGATGTAATTCAGCATACCATTCCTCTTAAAGAAGAAGCTAAACCCTTTAGACAGAAACTTAGGCAAATAAATCCTAAGTTGGCCCCCTTAGTACAACAAGAATTACAAAAGATGTTGAAAGCTGGAATAATAGCCCACACTAGGCATTCTTCTTGGTGCTCAAATTTGGTGGTGGTTAGAAAGAAAAATGGTCAAATCAGGTTGTGTGTGGACTTCAGAAATCTAAATATTGTGTGCAAGAAAGATAATTATCCCCTCCCTAAAATGGAAACTTTATTGCAAAGAGTAACTGGATCTGGTATGATTTCAATGCTTGATGGTTTTTCTGGTTATAACCAAGTCAGAGTCAAAGAAGAAGATATGCATAAAACAACTTTTACAACTCCTTGGGGAACCTTTGAATATATAAGAATGCCTTTCGGTTTATCTAATGCTGGAGCTACTTTTCAAAGAGCAATGGATTATGCTTTCAGAGGTTTAATTGGGAAAATTATTGAAATTTATCAGGATGATCTAACAGTGTTTTCTAAGGATGGGAAAAGTCACATAGGGCATTTAAAACAGGTGTTTGAAAGATGCAGAGAGTTTGGGATCTCGTTAAATCCAGCTAAGTCAGTTTTTGGGGTTACTGAAGGGAAATTACCGGGTCACATAATTTGCAAAGAAGGTGTCAAAATAGATCCAGAAAGAGTTGCAGCCATTGCTAAACTCCCCTTGCCTAATACAAAGAAAGGCCTCCAATCTTTCTTTGGTACAATTAATTTCCTTAGGAGATTTATTCCTAATCTAGCTGAAGTAACTAAGCCTTTGAATAAATTGCTTAGAAATGATGTCAAGTTTCAATGGAATGAAACAGGGAAAAGAGCTTTTCAGCAAATAAAAGATGCATGTGGTCAAGCTCCCGTATTAATCAGCCTAGATTACACTAAAGAATTCTATCTCTTCTCCTTTGCATCTGAAGACACCATTGCTGGTGTTTTATTACAGAAAAATGATCAAGGTCAAAAACAACCCATAGCATACATGAGCAAAATCTTAAGAGATTCAGAATTAAAGTATCATATAATAGAAAAACAGGCTTATGCCTTGGTAAAATCTCTTAAGCATTTCAGGATTTTCATAGGGCATGCCAAAGTGATTGGGTATGTTCCTAGTACAACAATTAAAGATGTGTTAACCCAAGAACAAGGCCTAGGTCCAAGAAGTAGATGGGTTGCTAAAATTCAAGAATATGATTTAGAAATCAGGCCCACTAAATTAATCAAAGGACAAGGATTAGCTAAGATGTTGACAGAAAGTAATGAGAAGGCTTTAGGTTTGGTTGATCAGAATATGGTTTGTGAGATTGATGTTCCAAATTCATCCCCAGATTTGCTAAAGCTTGAGCAAGTGGAATGGTATTCTGATATTATTTTTTATCTTAAAAACTTGACTTGCCCAAGTCACCTTGTTGGTCATAAGAGAAGAGCCTTAAGGCTCAAAGCATCCAAGTATATCTTAGTTAAAGATGGTTTAGGATGGAGGAATCCAAATGGGATCATCCTTAGATGTGTGGACGAGAATGAATCTAAAAAACTGATGGATGACTTTCATAATGGTTTTTGTGGTGGTCACTTTGCTGCTAGAACCACCACCCATAACATTCTTAGAGCTGGATATTATTGGCCCACCATATTTTCAGATGTGCATCAGTTTGTAAGGAAATGTGAACCTTGTCAGTTGTTCACTGGAAAACAAAAGTTAGCTGCCCTTCCCCTTCAGCCAGTTGTTGTAGAAGCACCTTTTCAGCAGTGGGGTTTAGACTTCATAGGGAAGTTTAAAAATAATTCAAGTAATGGATTTTCATGGATTATAACAGCCACAGATTACTTCACTAAATGGGTTGAAGCTATTCCCACTAAATCTGCAAATGAAAAAGTAATCATGGATTTTCTTGAAGATAGGATAATAACAAGATTTGGAGTGCCTTCAAAGATAGTAACAGATAATGCTAAGGCCTTTTGTTCAGCAGAAATGTCTGCATTTTGTTTGAAGTATGGCATTATATTATCTCATGCATCAGATTATTATCCTCAAGGAAATGGTCAAATAGAGTCTAGTAACAAAAACTTAATGACCATAGTCAAGAAAATTGTTGGGGAAAACAAAAGATCTTGGGATAGTAAAATAAAATATGCTTTATGGGCTGATAGAATAACAAAGAAAGCATCTATAGGCAAGAGTCCTTTTGAATTAGTCTATGGTTTAGAAGCTCAGCTACCAGTTCACCTTACCCTGCCAGTGTATCAGTTGCTCCGAGAGTTTGACATAGAAGAGTCTGCGCTTCAAAACAGAATAAATCGGTTAGTAGAGTTGGATGAAATAAGGAGGAAAGCTTATGATCAGAACTTCAAAAGTCAAGTAAAGACAAAGAAAGCCTTTGACAAGTCAGCTAAACAGAGAGACTTCAAAGTAGGGGATACAGTTGTCCTATGGGACAAAGGCAGAGAAAAGCCAGGGAAGCATGGGAAATTTGACAGCCTATGGTTAGGCCCTTATGTGATCAGATCAGTTGCAGGTCCAAATTCTTTCAACCTGAGTCACTTGGATGGTGAGCCATTGAACATTCCAAGGAATGGTCAACAGCTCAAGTTTTATTACACATAGAGTCAACATGGTGTCCAAAGGGACACCCTTTGTAACGTATTCCTAACCCTTTTCCCTTGTATTTTTGAAAGTTTTGTATTATTTCATTCGTTTATTGTTTATGCACATATGTATAGCAATTTCATTTATTTATGTTATTTATTGTTTATTTATTGGTTTTTGCTGGAGGTCTTATGTTGGTTATTGATGAGAAATTTGTGGTTGCAGGATTCTGGAGTTCTCATATGCTCTCTGATGATCGAACATATGTCCCCTAGTTGGAGCCAGATGTTGCCCACCTATTTCGACTAGGTGGCAACTCCATGTACATGAGGATGTACATAGTTGTACAAATTGTATCTTGGAAAATATCTAAGGATTTTTTTCACTTCTGCAGGGCAATTGCCCCTTTGTAAAACGAAATGTCCGCTCCCCTGCATGGGAAAATTAATGTAATTATATGTGCTAGTGTGGGTCATATGATATGGATGCCACACCATGGAACTGGTTGTTAGGGAAGTCCCCTCATCGAGTGTTTTTTCCCTTTCCAATTAATCTTGTTGTGTAAACGATTTTAATTGGTTTGGTTTTTCACTCAAAATCCTCCAAAGTGGTGACGGACATTCTAACAGTCAAGTCCATGGGGTGGTTAAGGGTTCAAAATGTTATTCATGACCATGCTAGACATTTGTATAGAGTCTTGCGGAGTTTCGTTATGTTGTTGTATTTTTATTATTTTTCCCTAGTTAATTAATTTCACCCTTTGGTGGTTAATTAACTCAGTTTTGATGTAATAATGTAATTTCTCAAGCACTGGCACTTTGTAATAGGGGCTATAAATGCAAGGTAAAATTGCTATGAAACCCCCTAAGCCACTGCTTCGAGTCCCATGTCATTCAAATAAGTGGTTGAAGAGATAGACCAATTTTGGTCAGAGGGGGTCTATCTCCCCTAAGGTTTTTTTAATTTTTCCTAAGTCAAAAAATTCATATTATTTGATTTTGAAGGAAAAAATCAAATAATGCCATGGTAATTTTGTTTGGGGGTTGCTAAGCCTAGGAAAATTTATTTAAAATTTTTCCACCCCCCCATAGCCAAGATATTAATTTTTGAAAGTATTTTTAAAATTTTCCTAAGTTAAAAATTGGGAAATTTTAAAATTTAATTTTAAAAATTGAATGAAGGAGAAATTTTGATTTTTAACCTAAGTCTAAAAGTTAAATGCTTATTTTGGAGTAAATGGCTAAATTTGGAGTAAATGGCTAAAGTCAAAGCCAAGTTTAGAGGGTAAAAAACCACCAAATGAGAAGGCGCTAGCCTTGGGAGATCAAAACATGGTTTAAACCCTCACTAAAGGGGGCGTCAAGGTAAAAAGGGCTAACTTAAGAGGGGCGCATGCATAAAAACCCCCAAATTTGGAGAGGGCGCTCACTAAAGGGAGAGTCTCATGGATAAAGGGAGGCGCTACTTGTTAGAGGAGGCGTCTACATTTAGAAAGGGCGCCACAATTGGTAGAAGCGCCTAACTTGGAGGAGGACGTCACATTAAAGGAGGGCGCTAGCCATTAAAGGAGGGCGCTAGCACATTTAGAAGGGCGCCACATGTGGAGGACAAGCCAAATTTGGAGGGGGCGCCTAGCTTGGGCCCACGTTTTTAACCACAAAATGATCTAAGGGGACGTTTTGGTCAAAACCCTAGATCTAAGGGTGTGGATGCATTGTTGGCATGGATCAAGCACTCAAGCCATAGATCTAAGGGTGCAAAGTCAAATACCTAGATCTAGTGGTGGAGATCTAATCTAGATCTAATCTTGGCCATTGATCTTCAAGGGGTTGGGGTCTTCCTCAACTATATAATGGGGGTCTCACTCCCTCATTTCACAGAGATCTCTCATGCTATTGTTATGCTGCCGGAATATTTTCCTACTCTCTTCTCATATTCTCTCAAGCTTCTTTGGCTATTGTAATGTTCTTGCCCTAGTTGGGCTTAATACAAGTAATCTTTGGAGGAATTCTTGGTGTCTCTCTTCTACATTTCATGCTTTCTTTGTGAGGTAACTTGCTTTATATTTATTTGATTTGCATTTGTATTAGCTTAAATAGCTCTCCACAAAGTATTTTGTGGAGAGACTTGTAGGTAGAAGTATTTCTATCTGCATTTGTGAGTAGATTAATAAGATTCTACAAAGTATTTTGTAGGATTTATTTTTGTGCTCACGTCTTTGCTTACATTTTGCAGCTCTCATAAGTTTATTTGCAGGGATCTAGAACAAAAGAGCATTTTTTCCATTGGTTATATTTCGGTTTTCCATTTTCGCACATTTGTTTACAAGGGTTTTAAAACTCAGTTTTTATCATTGTATAGTGATAAAAACCTTGGTTTTAGGGCCCTAACCCTTAGTATATTAGTTTAATACTTCAAATCTATTGTTCTAACACCATTTAGGTGGCTGGAAACTCAGTTTTCAGCCCTCTAAACATCATATTTCTGTTATCTTTTCACTCAGATTTTTGCTATAAATTAGTGATTTTTTGGTACTAATTTTTTCTGATAGTTTCTTTGATTTTTCTGTGATTTCCAGCGGACAAAGCTTGCTGGTTTGTGACAGGTTTCACACAGGTGAAGGGGAGGTGCTACCCAAATTGGCCCAGAAATACCTCAACCTTCAACCGGTTCCAAAAGGGGTTCAAACCCTCACTCTTCTCTCACATTTTTCTGATATTTGTAAACCCCATCGAAAAGTTCTCTTGGGGTATTCTGCAAAAGTTTAATAAGCACTTGTAATCTATATGTAAATAGATTAGGAAGTAGAGTAGGAAGTAGAATACTAGTTGCTTAGATTTCTGTTTATGCAAGTTTTTTCTGTTTACCCACCTATCTTTGTGACAGACTACCATTTCTGTCACAGAGATTGAAGTGAGGTTAGTTTACTGTTTTAGCTAGTTGTATTTTCCTTTCTAGTTTATTTTCTGTTTACCCACCTATCTCTGTTACAGACCACCATCTCTGTAACAGAGATTGAAGTGAGGTTATTTTAGTCTCTTTTACTTCTGTTTCCCACCTATCTCTGTTACAGACCACCATCTCTGTAACAGAGATTGAAGTGAGGTTATTTTAGTCTCTTTTACTTCTGTTTCCCACCTATCTCTGTTACAGACCACCATCTCTGTAACAGAGATTGTTGTGCGGTTAGGCATTGCTTTAGCTAGTTACAGTTTCCTTCAAGTTTCAGTAATTTTTAATTTTCTGTCAAAGGGGTAACCATACAACCTACCTATCCTGTGTATCCTCTATCCACTTGTCATCTCCCTTTAGGGACTTCAAGTTGGGTATGAAAAGCAGGAGAAGTGGGGGCTTAACTTAGTTAAAACAACTTTCTTTTTTCTGCTACAATCTTCACATTTCATTTTTCAGTCCAAGATCAAGTACCAGCACCTCCCATAAGGGATACCGCTTGGTTGATCTTGTTGATAACTTAAAATAAACCTTGTATGTTAATCACCAAGACTAAAATTTACTTCTAAAATTAACCAACAACAACTTCGCTATTTCCTGCTCCTCTACTCGGTTATCACCCTTCAGGGTACTCGCGAGATACGACAGGGGATAGAGAAGTCTTAGTTTAATAGGCATCCATCTCGCTATTTTTCCTGTCAACTAAAAACAGTGACCTTAGGAAGCTAGAAGGGGTAGTAGACCGTGGGGGGTCTCTAGGCGTTTTACGTCCTCCTTGTTGAGCACCGGGGCATTGGGGTTTGACTTGTGAGCTACGGGTGGGCTTTGCTCCCACTTTGTTGAGCGCAACAGCATTCCCTCTTTGACTTGAGAAGTACTTGATTGGGGTAGTCACACCATCGGTTCGAAGACTAAATTTCAAGAAGAAAAACCTTAATAAAATTTACCTAAAATAAACCAAGAGACATTGCAAAACCGGTTCTATAACATTTTTTCATTTCAGCACACGTCCACTCCAGCATTGCACTCCAATACTTTACTTTTCAGTTTCATTTACTTTTAGTTCTGCAATTGTTTATGTGGAGAATGCTTAACATTTGTTAACTACTTCAAGTAATTCAACTTAAAGTCTTTCCATTTTTCATTTACTGTTGGTTTAATAATCTTCATCTAAAGCATTTTTCTTCTGCTATCTTTTGTCTATAACTTGTAAATCTTGTTCATTTGTTTATATTGATAAATTTAGATCATCTGTATATTGCTTAGATATCTTGGTTCATTATTGTTTATAACTGTATCATTTATTTGTTTATTCATCTCATTGTTAGACAACTTAACCTGTGGGATAATTATTTTAGACTGCATCCATTAAAAGTTGCATTCTCTGACTCCATTCTTTAGGCACTGGTTATAAATAAAAGGATTGACTGTCATTTAAATATTGCATTTTGCATTGGTTTGACTGTCATCTCTCAAAACCTTAGCCTCAATCTTAATAAAAGATCCCTTTAATTAATTTGTAATTAATTAATAAATCTGAAACTTAGTTTTCCTATAGGGACTACCCCCCTTGGCTCTGTTGGGATCTTGCCTAAACGTAGGAGTTGTGGACTGTGGTGATTGTGGTCCCTAGCTCTCGCTTGCCCTCAAGGACACACATAGCAGGTTGTGACTTTCCTGTGTCTTAAAGTGTGAATTAGGCGGCAACAGAGGCCTATTCCAACATAGAGGTGAAAGTGGGGGAAATCCCTGATGTTACTAGTCAGGGATAGTCAATGAACATGGGAAGGAAACAGATGGATGGAGACAATGGAAGTGATGCGAAGACTAGCAAGCTATGTCCTTGGAGGGAAAATACTAAATCCATACTAGGAGTAGGGCAAGGCCAATGAGTATACAAAAGAATTTCCCAGTGAAAACCAATGGATCATTTATACTTTAGATTCGAAGTAAACCAAGGTGTAATGTCCTCTTCCTTTTAGGCCCTGAGGCCCATACCGCTAACCTATGTGATTCCTGTGGGTTCGAGCGGTTACTGATAACTAGGGAATCAGATCAGGACTGATGCCATCCATAGAAGATCTACGGCATCCTCACTTGGTCAAGAAGGGCCACCTGGGCCAAAGGCCACCTTCATGCATGACCATGCTCTTTTCCATGCTCCATGCATGACCATGCTCTTTGCATGCAAGTCAACGACAAATTAGAAGATAAAGTGACCTAATTAGGTCAAAGATTAGGTTTTGCGCAGTTGAACTTTATAAATAGAAGGTAAAGCAAGAGGAAAACACACTTATGATTATTGATTATTTTGGGAGCACTTGGATAGCAGCACAGCAGTTGGGGTTGGAGACGGAGTCTTCAGCTAACAGGATTTCAGCAGTGAAACATCTGTCCTAGTCTTATTCCGGGTAAGCCATACTGGTTCACCACTTGTTCTTCATTTCATTCATCAGTTATATAGCACACGGTATAGATTGTTGCAGAGGCCCGGTGCAGCCCTAAGAGGGGGTTTTCAACCAGAAAGCCCTAATCAGCTATTGGGCCATCAGATCTCAGTTTCCTTCCGAAACTCAGGCATCATTCTCACCAGCAGCTTCATACTCCGGTACCCAGTGACTATCAGCTCCATCTGAGCTCATCCGAAGGAGTTATCAGCATTTCCAGACCATCAGGGGTGTGAGCAGCTGCCTCAGAGACCCAAGTCGCTATCACACTTAGAGGGTTCAGAACTGCAGTATTTTCCAGCTAATCTCTCTGACACAGCAAGGCTATCATCCTTGCAAATCGACAGATCCATCGGGCCCCTCCTTCCTTGAGGGCGTCACCTGTTTCTCTGCTTGGGCGTCTTATTGCTGGAGCATTCACCGAAGACGGGAGAGATCAGTTCCTCTCCGATCCAGATCTCAGTACTTGCAGACGTTATCTGCAGCAGTTCAGCCAGTTATCAGTAGTAAGTGTGTATCCTATCTCACAAACCCTAACCCTAATTTTTCCTATAAAATAGGGATTTTTGCCTGGCAGTTTGTAAGCCCAGTTGTATCCGCATAATTGTTTAGAAATAGAAAATATCGGGATTTGGGATATTTCAGTGGTATCAGAGCTATTTCTTGGCCAACTGTGGGCTTAAGAGATGAAAAGTAGATGAATACAGAAGGGGATCCTTTTGTAACCTATAGGAGGAGGAAGAGTAGGTACATAGGAGACTTTGAAGATATCCAGCTTGAGGATACCAATTTCGACATGGAACAGACAGGTATTCATGCGGATAGGGGAAAAGGAATGGGAGATGAGGAGGATCGGATGGACTTTCGCATCTTGGTCTCTGCATTGCAAGACTTAGCGAAAGGACAAAAAGAAGTCCTCAATGCAATCAGTAGACTGTCAGCGAAACCAGAACCAGGTATCAGTAGTACACCCCTTCACCAGTAGAACGGGGATCTTCCAGCGGCAGTGGAAAGATGGCGTACACCAACATCCAGAACACTCCCCACATATACAGCAGACCTACTATCAGGCCTACCATGCCTCACTTCTTGGCAGATACAGTAGGGGGCCCGGTCATGCAAGTAGAGCCCAGCGAGCCTTTTGGGGCTTATTTGCAGGAGTACAGGGACTTAGGGGATGAGTTTCATGCTGCTATGTCTTTCTCCGACTTCTGCAACATGAAGAGCAGGAACAGGCCCAGGAATTTCAACAAGGGTTTCAATCACAACTATGAGTTGCAAAAAACCTTAGGTAGGTTGACCGTCCCAAACTTTGATGGGACTCGCGGAGGATCAGCGAGAACATGGGTCCAAAAGTTGGATACCTATTTCCAGCTCAACCCCATGACAGAGACAGACGCCATTAAGTTGGCTACACTTCACTTGGACGGAGAGGCTCACGAATGGTGGTACCATGGACTGGTGACATTGGGTCACACCACCATACATTCTTACGGTGAGTTCACTCAGAGACTCATGGAGAGGTTCGACAGGAAAGATCCAGAGATCCATTTCAGGGAGTTGGCTCAACTCAAGCAGACTGGTAGCGCAGAATCATTCATTTCAGAGTTCCAGAGGCTAGCCGTTATGGTAACAGATGTGTCAGAGAGCAGACTGACTATGTTATTCACTGAGGCCCTCATAGAACCACTACGGGGATGGGTGAAAGCCTACAAACCCCTCACTCTGCAGGATGTTATTAGCAGGGCAAGGGATCTTCAAGATTCAGTTCCCAAAAACAAATTCTCTATGAAAACCAATTTTCCTGTTAGGGACAAGGACAGGAAACCTTTTCAGCAGGATGTGCCCAAGAAAACCTGGTTAGATGAGGACACCAGGAAAGATTTGAGAAGGAAAAAGCTGTGCTTCACTTGCCAGGAACCATGGGTACCAGGACACAGATGCGCCGGGAAGGCGAAGGCACATTACATTGAGGTGTATTCAGACAGTGACGAGGACGACGATGAACAGGAGGCCACAGAAGAGGAATCACACCAGGGTGATACACCAGAGGGAGTCATTGCTACACTGTCTGGAGTACCGAGAGTCCATACTCTTAGGGTCAGGGGAGTAGTGCAGGGTCACAGAGTAGGAGTTCTGATTGATGGGGGAGCCACCCACAATTTCATTGACTCCACTTGGGTAGCCAAACGAGGTATTCAGACCAAGAAGTTCGAGGGATTCACTGTAGCAGTAGCTGGGAACTCCAGCATGGAGTGCAACTACTGGATCCCAAAACTGAATGTTGCCTTGGGTAACTATCAGATGACAGACTCTTTCTATGTAGTGGATGTAGCGGATACTCATGTGGTATTGGGTGTTCAGTGGCTTTACTCTATAGGAAAATACACTATAGATTACAGGGCAATGGAGATGGAGTTTCAGGGGCCAGATGGCAAATGGGTAGTTTTGAGGGGCATGAACACTTATCCCCCAAAACCGGTCTCGTCACAGAGAATGGAGGCAGTGCTTCGACAGGATGATATAGAATGGGCTGCAGAATGTTTTGTCACCTTTAGGAAACCCCCAGAGACCAGCTCACAACACCCCAGTGACATTCAAGCCTTGCTACAGAAACACGAAAAGGTTTTTCGGGACCTTCCATCAGGCAGACCACCAGACCGGGGCTTTGAGCACATCATCAAGCTAGAGGAGGGGACACAAGCCGTCATCACCACTCCTTACAGGCATCCTAAGAGATACAAAGATGAGATTGAGAAAACCATCAAGGAATTACTGGAGCTTGGTTACATACGACCCAGTTCTAGCCCCTTTGCATCTTCAGTCGTTCTGGTTAAGAAGAAGGATGGCACTCTGCGTATGTGCATCGATTATCGAGCACTTAACAAAAAGACCATCAAGAACAGGTATCCCATTCCCAGGATTGACGAACTCATGGATGAACTTCGTGGAGCTCAATACTTCTCCAAGATCGATCTTCGCTCAGGGTACCATCAGATCAGGGTAAGGGACCAGGACATCTCCAAAACAGCCTTCTGCTGTCAT
>LPNX010191603.1:37033-53308 GCA_001517045.1 Pseudotsuga menziesii | reverse complement strand
GAGATTGGCCTGCGCCAAAAACAGTGACAGAATTGAGAGGGTTCCTAGGTCTGTGCACGTATTACCGGCGGTACGTTAAGGGATTCTCCCAGTTTGCAGCACCCTTTACAAATCTCACCAAGAAGGGGGCATTCACTTGGACAGACTTAGCGCAGAAAACTTTTGAGGAGATGAAGGTTATCATGAGCTCTTGCCCAGTGTTAGCATTGCCAGACTTCTCACAACCCTTTACAATAGAATGTGATGCCTCAGGAGAAGGGTTAGGAGCAGTATTGATGCAGAATCATCACCCTATTGCATTCGAGAGCCGTAAACTGAAGAACTACGAGCGCCATTATTCCATATATGACAAAGAGATGCTAGCTATCTTGCATGCTCTCACAAAATTCAGACAGTACCTGGTAGGAAGTAAGTTCAAAATTAAAACAGATCATAACAGCCTCAAGTATTTCTTGGATCAGAAGGAACTGAATGAGCGACAGCAGAAATGGGTCAGCCAGGTACAAGCCTACGATTTCGAGATCGAGTACGTGAAAGGTAAGACTAATGTAGTAGCTGATGCATTATCTAGGCGTCCAGCCCCATTATCTCTCAGTAGTATATCCACGGACTGGAGGGCATTGCTCAGTGGAATACTCCAAAAATAAATTCGCTTGCGAATTAATGGACGGGCAAATTCAGGATGACAGATACAGGATTGTGGATGACATCATCTACTACAAAAACAGGATATATCTCGTTCCAGAATCCACATTGAGGAAGAAGATCATCCAGGCAGCTCACGATTCCCCTTTGTCAGGGCATCAAGGGTTCTTAAAGAACTACAGGCAGATCAGAGAGAGGTTCTCATGGAAGGGCCTCAAGGGGGAAATTATGCAGCATGTCCGAGAATGTAGCATCTGTCAGCAGAACAAGGTTGAGAACACACATCCAGCAGGGCTACTCCATCCACTACCAATTCCAGAACAGAAGTGGGAGAGCATCTCCATGGACTTCATTACAGGCTTGCCCTAGGTCCAAGGGCGAGATTGTTTATATGTGGTAGTTGACAGACTGACCAAGTTTGCACACTTCTTCTCGATACCATCAGACTACTCAGCAGCTCAGGTGGCGGAGTTATTTTTCAGGGAAGTTTTCAGGTTACATGGGTTGCCTAAGACCATTGTCAGTGATCGGGATAGCAGGTGCACAGGTGCCTTTTGGCAGGAATTGTTCATATTGGTGGGGACCGAACTGGCTACTAGTACGAGCTATCACCCCCAGAGTGACGGGCAAACCGAAATAGTCAACAAGTGGATCGAAGGTTACCTCAGGAACTACGTAGCAGGGCAACAGAGAACATGGATCAAATGGCTACACCTAGGAGAGTACTGCTACAACACTACTTATCACATGTCTATTAGGATGACTCCTTTTAAGGCATTATATGGTTATGAGGCCTTGGACTATGCAGATTTGGCATTTGGAGACAGCAGGGCTCCTAAGGCTAAGGATTGGATACAGGACAGTCAGGACATCCTGAAAGTATTGAAAGAGAATTTACGGACAGCCCAGAATCAACAGAAGATGTATGCAGACAGACACAGGATTGAGCGGAGCTTTGAGGTAGGGGATTTAGTCTACTTAAGGCTCCAGCCTTACAGACAGTCGTCACTTAAGAAGAAAGGAGCAGAGAAATTAAAACCCCGCTTCTATGGACCATACAAAATAATTCGGAAGGTGGGAGAGGTGGCATATGAGCTAGAGCTACCCAGAGAAAGCAAAATCCACAATGTGTTCCATGTGTCCAGCCTGAAGAAGACCCTCGGACAACACATTGCTCCATCTACCGAATTGCCCCCTTTAGATGACGAAGGATTGCTGATACTGATTCCTGAACGGATCATACAGACCAGAGAGAGGAAGCTTAGGAACAGGGTGATCAAGGAATATTTGGTTCAATGGAAAGAACTACCGCCAGAGGATGCCACTTGGGAAGGTGAACAGGTATTGCAGCATCCCAGTTTGAAGTTGCTTGAGGACAAGCAATCTCAAGTGGGGAGGACTGTAATGTCCTCTTCCTTTTAGGCCCTGAGGACCATACCGCTAACCTATGTGATTCCTGTGGGTTCGAGCGGTTACTGATAACTAGGGAATCAGATCAGGACTGATGCCATCCATAGAAGATCTACGGCATCCTCACTTGGTCAAGAAGGGCCACCTTCATGCATGACCATGCTCTTTGCATGACCATGCTCTTTTCCATGCTCCATGCATGACCATGCTCTTTGCATGCAAGTCAACGGCAAATTAGAAGATAAAGTGACCTAATTAGGTCAAAGATTAGGTTTTGCGCAGTTGAACTTTATAAATAGAAGGTAAAGCAAGAGGAGAACACACTTATGATTATTGATTATTTTGGGAGCACTTGGATAGCAGCACAGCAGTTGGGGTTGGAGACGGAGTCTTCAGCTAACAGGATTTCGGCAGTGAAACATGTGTCCTAGTCTTATTCTGGGTAAGCCATACTGGTTCACCACTTGTTCTTCATTTCATTCATCAGTTATATAGCACACGGTATAGATTGTTGCAGAGGCCCGGGGCAGGCGTAAGAGGGGGTTTTCAACCAGAAAGCCCTAATCAGCTATTGGGCCTTCAGATCTCAGTTTCCTTCCGAAACTCAGGCATCATTCTCACCAGCAGCTTCATACTCCGGTACCCAGTGACTATCAGCTCCATCTGAGCTCATCCGAAGGAGTTATCAGCATTTCCAGACCATCAGGGGCGTGAGCAGCTGCCTCAGAGACCCAAGTCGCTATCACACTTAGAGGGTTCAGAACTGCAGTATTTTCCAGCCAATCTCTCTGGCACAGCAAGGCTATCATCCCTGCAAATCGGCAGATCCATCGGGCCCCTCCCTTGAGGGCGTCACCTGTTTCTCTGCTTGGGCGTCTTATTGCTGGAGCATTCACCGAAGACGGGAGAGATCAGTTCCTCTCCGATCCAGATCTCAGTACTTGCAGACTTTATCTGCAGCGGTTCAGCCAGTTATCAGTGGTAAGTGTGTATCCTATCTCACAAACCCTAACCCTAATTTTTCCTATAAAATAGGGATTTTTGCCTGGCAGTTTGTAAGCCCAGTTGTATCCGCATAATTGTTTAGAAATAGAAAATATCGGGATTTGGGATATTTCAGTGGTATCAGAGCTATTTCTTGGCCAGCTGTGGGCTTAAGAGATGAAAAGTAGATGAATACAGAAGGGGATCCTTTTGTAACCTATAGGAGGAGGAAGAGTAGGTACACAGGAGACTTTGAAGATATCCAGCTTGAGGATACCAATTCCGACATGGAACAGACAGGTATTCATGCGGATAGGGGAAAAGGAACGGGAGATGAGGAGGATCGGATGGACTTTCTCAACTTGGTCTCTGCATTGCAAGACTTAGCGAAAGGACAAAAAGAAGTCCTCAATGCAATCAGTAGACTGTCAGCGAAACCAGAACCAGGTATCAGCAGTACACCCCCTTCACCAGTAGAGCGGGGATCTTCCAGCGGCAGTGGAAAGATGGTGTACACCAACATCCAGAACACTCCCCACATATACAGCAGACCTACTATCAGGCCTACCATGCCTCACTTCTTGGCAGATACAGTAGGGGGCCCGGTCATGCAGGTAGAGCCCAGTTATCAGTGGTAAGTGTGCATCCTATCTCACAAACCCTAACCCTAATTTTTCCTATAAAATAGGGATTTTTGCCCGGCAGTTTGTAAGCCCAGTTGTATTCGCATAATTGTTTAGAAATAGAAAATATCGGGATTTGGGATATTTCACAAGGTAAAGTATTGCCAACATATAATCAAAATCAACTGAGTCTCACTGCTAAAATAGGCAACAGAGCAACATCAAAATCCATATGCACAAACCATAATATCACTTGGGTCATATACGTGCACTGGATCTGAAACCATTCTGAAGATCACTGGAAAAATAGTTGCTGCTACACATAGGCACTATAACAATCTCTGCTTTGGGTCATGAAAGAAAAATGGCTAACTTAGTCATCGAATCTTGGGTCATGAGGCTCGGTCATGGCATAGAATTGGTCAATCTGGATGCTCTGGATATGCTGAAAGTGGGAGATCATCAATTGATGGCTCATCCTCTCCTGATCTCATTGTAAAGGGTTCGATCAAAGAACTGCTCAGTGTTGCTCAGGAACAAAAGTAGCCTAGCTACTATATATGTGACAACAGGGACCTCCAAGGGTCAAGATCCATCATGACATCACCCGTGGGGTTGCCAAACGTTCTCCTAGGGTACCATGACACAATGAGAGCATGAATGACCACTGAATGGGTCATTAATGCTTCTCCAACCCATCCAGGGCTTCTCCATCATCCACAAGGGATTCAACATCGTCTCCAGGGTCTTCAGGATCATCAACAGGGTCTTCAGCATTGTCAACAAGGTGGTGGCTCTAAGATCCAACCTTGTGGGTACAAGGACCTTGTCAGCTGGATACAAGGTGCTCGAAGGCATGACCCATCTCTGTAATGGGTCCAATGCACTGGATGTAAGGGTACTAATATCATCCATACTTGTGCATTGCAAGAGGAACTTGGTGGCATCAATAACTACCTTTGGGGCCACTGCAAGTCCATGTTGGCATCAATGACAATTTCATCAACATTTACATCACAACTTTTTTATGCTGAGGGGCATTTTTTAATCACCAAAAATTAAAAAATCCTAGGAAAAACTTAATGAAATTCCACAAGACTCTGGATAATGTCTAGCATGGTAATATACAACATTCCTAGACCTTAATCACCCCATGGACTCGATCATTAGAACGCCTTTCACCACTTTGGAGGAATTTTTAAGTGAAAAAACTAGATAATGAAAATCACTAAAAATGAATTTTAATTATCCAAGGGAAAAAACACTCGATGGAAGGACCTCCCTAATGATAAAGTCTTAGGCAACCTAGTTTTACAAAAATTGACTCATGCTGACATATCATTACAATGTCGCCCATAGGGGTGCAAAAATTTCATGGAGAAGAAGAAGAGAAGCAAAGGGTAAGGTTTCCCTGCTGAGCCTTCTATAGCTTAAAAAAATTTGAACTAAGTACACCTTTCTCGTCTTCAAGGCACATGGTACATGGTTTCCAACCTAGTTGGTTAGGTGGTCAACGCATCAGAATCCCTTCATATCCACCCCAAAAACCTTTTAAGATTCAGAAGTACAATATAATTATCACTTATATGTTGAAATCTTGTAACTTCGAAGAATGTTCTATATGTATCTTTTTGTGGTCCCCGATGGTCCTACCGGGAGAACCACTTGTATTACTTTGTACCCCGATGCTTCTAATTGGAAGAACCAATAAGAGTCGTGAGGTAGTCCCTTCTAATTGTAAAGGTGGGTCATTAGCACCCCAGTGTGGTTACTTGAGCCTACATGATTAACTCGAGCCTACATGTCAGATTTAATTATTAAAGTGAACGGATGAATATAAATAGAGGTGTGGCGCTCCTCATTTGGAACACACACACTCACTTGTGTAGTGCATTAGTGGAGGAGAGAGAAGTAGCTGGAGAAGGAGGATCAGTGTTTGATTAGCCTTTTGGTTTTACCTTTTATCTTTTGGGGCGTCTATATTGAGGAAGCTTTTGCAGGGGTTTTCCCTTTAGGTTTTTCCCAGGATAAATTTGTGTTGTTCTTGTGATACTGTTTCTTTCAATGATCCTGTTTATATGCTTTTGTTATGAAAATGAAATGAAATACTGATGTTTTAGCTAAGCATATGAAATTTTAACATGGTATCATAGCTAGCCTGAATAGGACAGCTTTCACAAGGTGAAATAACCCTCTCTCTCTCCCCGAAAGAAATTAGGGTTTCGGGAAAAATTTTGAGTTTTGGAAAACTGCTTGCATAGAAAGTTGCGCCCTCTCAGAGCGCATCTTTTGAGCCTGGAATCAATATTTTTGGGTGTGTGAGTCTCCGGGAAAGTCAAACCTTAGTTTGACAGCTGCACCAGAAAACTGTTGAACCAGAAAGCTGCAGAAGCTGAATCTTGCAAGTCTGATTTGGAAGGTGAAGAATTGAAATCTCCAGATCCAAGCACACTAGTCAACTCACCTCATTCAAGTGCATCTCCTGGTAAGGTCAGTTTCTCATTCCGCAAAATTTCAATTTTTTGTGATTTTTTGACAAGATGGCCCCAAGCACTAAGCTTGAGGACAAGCTAGAAGGCATAGAGAATTTCCGAGCATGGAAATACAGGATTGCTCTCATTCTCCAAGAGAATGATCTTGATAAGTATGTCAAAGAAGAAGTTGCAGAACTTGAAGGAGCTGAAGCCAAGGAGAAGCACAGAAAGGATATGATTAGGGCACAAAGGATTATTGCTGACTCCATCAAGGATCACTTGATCTCTCAAGTGTCATCCAAGAAGACTCCAAAAGAAATGTATGATGCCCTATCCAAAATATATGAGGGAAGAAACATTAACAGAAAGATGAATCTAAGAGCTCAACTGAAGAGCACCAAGATGAGTCATGGAGAATCCATCGAAGACTACTTCACAGGGGTTTCTCAGATCAAAGAGCAACTAGAAGCTATTGGAGATAAGCTTGATGAAGATGAAATGGTTATGACAGCTCTCAATGGTCTCACTAGACCCTGGGAGTCCTTCATCCAGATGATGTGTGCCAGAAAAGAAAGCATGAAGTTTGATATGGTATGGGAAGACTGCATTCAAAAAGAGACTAGAGTGGCAAATAGAGAAGCCTTACTAAAAGAAGATGATCAAGCCCTAGCCACTCACACCAAAAGAAGAAGAGGCCAATCTAATTTCAAGAGAAGAAATTCAAGGAGTCTCAACTCCCAGAAGAATCCAAAGGGTAAGAGAAAATCCTCCCATTAGAGACTACTCTGATTTTGAATGTTTTCATTGTAATAAGATAGGACACATTGCCCGAAATTGCCCTATGAAGAGGCAAGAATATAGGAAGAGGATCAACAACAACAAAAGACATCATGCTCATCTAGCAGAAGATGAAGATGAAGATGAAGAAGAAGAAGAAGAAGGACCTCCAAGAAGAGTATGTGCTATTCTCTGTACTCTCCGGGTCTATAACACCTGGAGAAGACACTTGGCTTATTGATAGTGGTACTTCAAAGCACATGACGGGACAAAAGAAAACTCTGTCCAAACTTGAAGAAAAGAGCTCTCCTAAGAAAGTATCCCTAGGAGATGACTATCAATATCCAATCAAAGGAGTTGGTGAAGCAAGTTACAAACTTGATTCAGGTAATCCCCTAATGATGAAAGATGTATTATATGTACCTGGTCTAAAGAAGAATTTACTTTCTATCTCAGCTTTAGATAAGAAAGGATTCAGAGTTGCTTTCATAGATGGCCAAGTACTCATGTGGCCCAAAGGAAAGAATATTGAAGATGCAATCATCATTGGTGAAGAAGAAGGAGGCTTGTATAAACTCAAGGGGCACTCAGAAACATCCCTTGTGCATGAGTCCACTAACCCTAGTGAACTATGGCATAGAAGGCTTGCCCACATTAATTACAAGGCTCTACCTCATGTGAACAAAGTAGTGACAGGATTACCAGACATAAAGATCAAGCATGAAGGCATTTGCAAAGGATGTGCAAAGGGAAAGAACATCAAGAATCCATTTCCGAAAAGTGAAACAAAGACAAAAGGTACGTTGGAATTGATTCATTCAGATGTATGTGG
The DNA here is from genome assembly GCA_001517045.1 of Pseudotsuga menziesii. Lineage (NCBI taxonomy): Eukaryota > Viridiplantae > Streptophyta > Pinopsida > Pinales > Pinaceae > Pseudotsuga > Pseudotsuga menziesii. The sequence continues at coordinate 45,563 of LPNX010191603.1, read as the reverse complement.
TCCAATGTCTTCTACATCCTTAAGTGGCTTTGAATATTATATCACATTTATTGATGACTTTTCAAGAAAGACTTGGATATACTTCTTGAAAACAAAGAGTGAAGTGTTTGAAAAATTCAAGGAGTTCAAAGCCTTAATAGAGAATCTTTCAGATAAGAAAATAAAGACACTCTAATCAGACAATGGTGGAGAGTATACCTCAAAAGAGTTTGAAGCTTTTTGCAAAGATGCCAGAATCAAGAGGGAACTAACTACTCCCTACAATCCTCAACAGAATGGGGTTGCGGAAAGAAAGAACAGAACCATCATGGAGGCAGTAAAGACAATGATATATGATCTAGATCTTCTAATGCATCTATGGGCAGAAGCGGCAAGAACTGTTGTATATGTACATAATAGAATATCTCACAGTGCTCTTGGGTTCAAGACTCCAGAAGAGATGCTCACGAGAAAGAAGCCTGAGGTAAGTCACCTCAAAATATTTGGTTGTCCAGTATATATTCATATACCATAAGAGAAAAGAACCAAGTTAGACCCTTCCGGAAAGAAGGGGATATTTGTTGGATATTGTGAAGTATCCAAAGCATTCAGAATCTACATTCCTGGATTCCATCACATGGAAATCAGTCGAGATGTGACATTCGATGAAGAGGCAGCTCTCAAGAGATCCAAGAAGTGCCAACATGAAGAAGTATATGAAGAAGATGCATCTCCTAGAAATAAAGAAACTACATGTCTCCCTGAAGATGAAGCTCCTGAAGAACATGACATGGCAAAATCAGAAGGACCCCCTATGATGGAGATATCAAGAAAGAGAAAGCCTGCTTGGACAAGAGAAATTATACGAGAAGCAGAAAGATATGGAGCTCCTGAAGGCTCCACAAGGGAAAGAAAGAAACCCAAGACTTTTTCCAACTATGTAGCCTTGATGTGTGATCTTGTAGATCAAGAACCTACAAAATATGAAGAAGCGGTACAGAAGAAAGAATGGGTAGAAGCAATGACTGAAGAATCCCAGTCAATAATGAAGAATGATGTATGGGATATAGTTCCCAAACCAGAATAAAAGAGTATAGTATCCTCCAAATGGATATACAAAATAAAGCATGCAGCTGATGGAAGTATCGAGAAGTATAAAGCAAGATTTGTGGCCAGAGGTTTCTCTCAGAAAGAGGGAATTGATTATGAAGAGACATTTGCCCCAGTAGCAAGGTATACTTCGATTAGAGCTATCATGACACTTGCATCCATGATGAAGTGGGACTTACACTAGATGGATGTGAAAACAGCTTTTCTAAATGGTGTGATTGAAGAAGAAGTATACATAGAACAGCCACAAGGATTTGAAGTTGAAGATAGACATACACACGTATGCAAGTTGAAGAAGGCCTTGTATGGTCTTAAACAAGCTACTCGAGCTTGGTATGAAAGGATAGATAGTTTCCTGTCAAGCATGAGCATGATTTCATGGTTTAGCAGAAAGCAGATGCAGATTGGTTATACAGATGCAGATTGGACCGGAAGTATCTCAGACAGAAAAAGCATATCAGGTGGATGTTATAGTCTAGGTATGCTATGATTTCATGGTTTAGCAGAAAGCAATCCAGTGTTGCTCTAAGCATAGCCGAAGCAGAATATATAGCAGCTTGCTCTGCTAGTTGTGAAGCCATATGGCTTCGAAAGCTGATGCCAGGATTATTCAACCTAGAGTTGGACACTACCGTGATTCTATGTGACAACCAAAGTTGTATAAAGATGACAGAGAACCCTGTGTTCCACGACAGATCAAAGCACATAGAAATCAGGTATTTCTACATTCGAGATATGATGCAGAAAGGAGCCATAAAGCTCCAATATGTGAGTACTGATGAACAAGTTGCTGATGTATTGACAATGCCTCTGTCCTGAGTAAAGTTTGAACACTTTCGAGACAAGCTTGGTGTTGTTCGGAAAGACCTTCCCCGAAAGGGGGAGTAGTGATGTTGTAGTGGCATTGTATCATCCCTGGGCACTTGCTCTAACGTGATCTGGGGACTTCAGTCTTTGAGAATGAAGAGGGATTGTATCATCCCAGGACATATGTCCAGAAGTGATTCGGTGACCTCGGTCCTCGAGAATGAAGAGGGATTGTATCATCTCGGGACATATGTCCAGAAGTGATCCGGTGACCTCGGTCCTCGAGAATGAAGAGGGATTGTATCATCCCGGGACATATGTCCAGAAGTGATCCGGTGACCTTGGTCATTGAGAATGTGGCAGGATTGTATCATCCTTGAACTTCGGTTCAGAACGGATCCGGTGAACTTCGGTCATCGAGAAGGTGGTAGGATTGTATAATCCTTGAACTTCGGATCAAAACGGATTCGGTGAACTTCAGTCATCAAGAAAATGGCAGGATTGTATCATCCTTGAACTTCGGTTCAGAACAGATCCGGTGAACTTCGGTCATCGAGAAGGTGGCAGGATTGTATCATCCTTGAACTTCGGTTCAGAATGGATCCGGTGACTTTGGTCATCGAGAAGGTGGTAGGATTGCATCATCCTTGGACTTAGTCCTAAAGTGATAGGGACTGGTTATCCCGTAATCAATCCGGTGACTTCGATTGTCGAGAATGTGGTAGGATTGCATCATCCCTGGACTTTAAGTCCAAAAGAGATCCAAAGACTTCTTTGTCTTTGCACTGTGGTTTGCAGGTTGTTGCTGATGATGATGATGTTTCTGATCGAAAGATCAGAGTGTGATGATGAAGATGTTGCTGCTAATCGAAAGATCAAAGTGCTGAAGATGTTGTTGTTGATCGAAAGGTCAAAGTGCTGAAGATGTTGTTGCTGATCGAAAGGTCATAGTGCTGAAGATGTTGCTGATCGAAAGGTCAAAGTGCTGAAGAAGTTGATGCTGATCGAAAGGTCAAAGAGTTGCTGTCGTGAAAGATTGAAGATGAAGACTATATGATGTTGAAAAGCTTCCAATGATTTATAGATGTGTTACCCCGATGATGTTGATGATGTCCTCTATCTCTCTCCTACTATTGTTGTTGTTGATGTTGTTGTAGAATACCCTTCTCGTTAAGGGGGAGTGTTGAAATCTTGTAACTTTGAAGAATATTCTATATGTATCTTTTTGTGATCCCCGATGGTCCTACCGGGAGAACCACTTGTATTACTTTGTACCCCGATGCTTCTAATCAGAAGAACTAATAAGAGTCATGAGGTAGTCCCCTCTAATTGTAAAGGTGGGTCATTAGCACCCCAGTGTGGTTACTTGAGCCTACATGTGTAACTCGAGCCTACATGATTAACTCGAGCCTACATGTCGGATTTAATTATTAAAGTGAATGGATGAATATAAATAGAGGTGTGGCGCTCCTCATTTGGAACACACACACTCACCTTGTGTAGCGCATTAGTGGAGGAGAGAGAAATAGCTGGAGAAGGAGGAGGATCAGTCTTTGATCAGCCTTTTGGTTTTACCTTTTATCTTTTGGGGCATCTATATTGAGGAAGCTTTTGTTGGGTTTTTCCCTTTAGGGTTTTCCCAGGATAAATCTGTGTTGTTCTTGTGATACTGTTTCTTTCAGTGATCCTGTTTATATGCTTTTGTTATGAAAATGAAATGAAATACTGATGTTTTAGCTAAGCATATGAAATTTTAACATTATACAGTATCATCTACATATAGCTGTCTCTACCATGCCAAAATACATTTAAAAAAGGTTACATCAGAAAGCATTATACCCCATTAAACAAAGAATGCGAGTCAAAAGTATCATATCCCTATTTGAAACAGGAAACAGACTCAATAGTCCCTATTATCCAGCATATAACAAAAAACTAGTAAAAAGAAAGATGATCATATTCAGAGGAGAGATCCTTCTCTTCCTCTTAGACATGCCATTTTCTTTCTTCCAACTCCAATTCATCTAGACAATCTATTTGCCATTTCATTCTTGTCCATGTAAACATGATGAAAAGTGTTTAAATTTCTTGCATTTGAGCAATTAATGAAAAACTGAAATATCATCTTCTTCCCAGAAGGTTTTATGATCTTAGCCTTAGAATTCTCAACCTTAGGACTGCTTTAAATCAAAGTATAAAACGTCAGGTTAAATATCATAGTGAATAATATCAAATAGCCCCACACTTCATAGCAATTCAAGGAGAAAAGATACCAAAAATTGAGATAAGTTTTATTCCCTTCTAGGGCAAGTTATCAACCAATAATCAAATCTGAATTTTTTTATGGCGGTAATTACAAGCCCTTATATTCTTCAGATGTTAATACCAAAGGTACAAATATCGTGTTGGTGAATATATCGCCAAGAGTCCAGAAACAACATATCGGAGCTATTAGGGGAAATGTCGGCAAACATTAACAAACTTAAACAATACAATTATATTTTTTTTTCAATTTTTTAAACAGCTAAAGCAACAAGAACATCAAATAAATACATTACCACATGAATATGGAAAGAAAACCGATATCTAAGATGTATAGGAAATCTAGTGATACACCACACATAAAAAATGAATCGTGTCCTAAATCTTGAGTCCTCGACTCATGAATCACCAAAAAATACAATCAATGTATCTTATATACAATAAAATCAAGTAAATAAACTATTGATTCCCTCTACCCCTTTTATGGGAAAAGGTAATCACTTTGGTAATGGCTCTTCCTCTAGAGCTTGAAGGCCCTGGCAGTTGTGGTGGTTGTAGTGGACTCTAACATCCTCTAGAAGACCATGGAAACTGATCTAATCTACAAGAACTTTAAGAATGATGAGGTAGACCTTGATCAAATCCTCTACCATTTCCAGTGCTGCCACTGGGTCTATCTCGCTCCCTCTGACTATGACTGTCGCTATGAAACTGGTGGCTCCGGTGGTGGCACACTCCCATACTCCTCATCCTTCCTTGTCTCCATGTCATATGTACCATCTTCTAGCCAATCAGAAGTTGCATTCATAATAGGTTCCTTAGTCTCCACTCTCCAGACTCCATCTAGCAATGGTGTAAATCCAATCCAATGAAACGACATCCACATTAAGGTTTTTCTCAATCTGCTTCATCCATAGCCTGGTATTGTAATAGATGTAGACCAGATCATTTAGGTGTTGGATATCCAACCTGTATGAGGATCATAAATTTATCAAATTATAATACATATATTAGGGGGTATTACCACCTAAGTTGTACTAGGTGGGTTTTTTAAGCGAGCCGACAAAGTAGAACAAGTATACTTGTTCATTCTTCAGAGTTTATAAGTCCGCCAGGCTTGTTCTGGGGGTTTGTTCAAAAAAATTGTAACACATGTTTATACCCTCTTGGGAAAATTGTAAAAAATGTGCTAGCATGGTCAATTTTATAAAAGACTTGTCTTCCTAGACTTAGACATCAAGCCGACTAGCCGAGAGTGTTTTTTTCCTCGATAATTATTGGTTGTTGAACAAACGACTAATAATTGCTGAGTATTTCACTCACATCTCCAAAGTTGGGGTAGTCCTCTTGGTGGTTACGCCTTAGGAGGTTATTAGATCCTCTCTGTTAGTATTTATAAACATGCTAGGCATTCGAATTGAGTCGTATGAACATGTGCTAGGTCCCCCTAGGTTTTTATTCAATTCCGAGAAAATGATTTTTTCCCGCAAAATTACGCCATTTTTAATGGTTTAATTAAAAAATTTGTAAAATGCATAAAATCTTGTTGTGGAGTCTATTATTGGCATGTGGAGGCTCGTTTTCACACTCAGAGCGTACTCTTCACCTTGGGACCCACTTTTCATATGTTTCGAGTGGCTAAAACATCCTGTAAAGCATTATTTCTTTAAAGGTGCGTCAAAACGACATTTTAATGTTAATCATGCGACAAATTGGCACAAAAGGACAAGTTTGAAAAAGTCAATTGATTTGTTTAATGTATGGGGTGACATGGCAAATGGGTCACCCATGGCATGCGACCCTTTCCCAAATGCTAAGGAGCCAAACTTAGGATAGTGAATGAAGGAGTTACGATTCATGTGTTTGGTGAGGTGACGCCATTCTCTCGAACTCGAAATTGGATGATTGTATTGGCGATTTGAGGTGGCGAATAGATTGGAGTTAGGTCACCTACTTCATGAGAGGTGGTGCCTCCTCCATAATTGCCACTTCACTTCAACTCATAATTATCCCTTAAATCACTCCATGCAACTCGACGTGAACTTCGGCTTGAACTCTCCCTTATGGATCCCCTCCTTTTCTCTCATTTGGCTATTTAAACAGGCATCCTTTCCTCATTTGCTTTTGGTTAGAGAGGACCAAAAGGGTGTTGAGTTGTGTACTTGTAATATTGTAGTATTTTATGGAATAAAACAAAGCTTTGGAGGCAAATCTCTTGTGTCGAGCATCATTGTATGTGGATGAGTATTGCATGGTTTATGAGGTAACAAGTATTAGCCTATTTTCGTTGTGCATTTCTTTGGTTTTCTGTGCGCCTACAGGGGGAGCTATCTCCCGGAAGGATAAGAGATTGTTCTAGTTTGATTCATGCTCTTATTGTTTGATGGTTATAGATCTCTTAGCTCACATGTACATTTTGTTTAATTGCATGCTTTCCAAGTTTCTAATTCCAGCAGCACCTTTGCTTGTAACCTTTCTTGTGCAAAGATTTTTAAGTTGATGCAGGTACTAGCTTTCCTTGGGATCTTGGATCTGGGCTAGAGGAAAGAAAGCTTTCCTTGAGATCTTGGCTTGCTTTTTGGGCAGCCAATATGATGAGCACTTAGATAACAAATTTAACTTTAAACTTCAAAAGGAAAACTACTTCAGGCAAGCTCAAGATCTACGTAACAATACTTGCGAAAATGGAGCTTTTCCTAAGGTAGATCTACTTGAATAAATAAGACTTTTGAAGAACTTTGAGATATAAGCTTTAAAACATTTGTATATGAGATCTAAAGAAATATTTAACTTTAAACAAGATAGATCTACATAAGCAAGGAAACTAACCAAGGGAGAAATTGAGTTTTAAGAAGAGAAATAGATGGAGAAAAGAGCTTGTTGCTGTGGAAGATTCGCTCAAAGACTTCGTAGTGGGATGCCGAGGGACTATGTCTTAAAAATGTTAGAAGTAGAGTGGATTCAAGCTAGATCCACACTTCCTCCAAGCTAGATATCCTGTAAACCACTCAAGAAAATTGCAAAAACCCGTGACATCTAATGATTACATATAAATTGAGATTGCAACAACATGCATATAATCTTATAAAACATGTCCGATCTAGATCTCTAAAAGTTTGTATTCAAAATAGATGCAACAAGTAAACTTACTTGCAATATTCTATTCTTAACGATAGGGAGCAATCCTTTTAAGCCAGATTCACAAAGCAAGAGCAAGAAATTGAAATGAAAATAGGTTATCTCATAAGCAAATTACAATTTTGGCCCACACACCAGAGAAACACACCATTATCCTTTGAAGCTTCTTTATTACCAAGCAAAATAGTAGTAGCATAAACAAATAACAATAGCATGCACTCTCTACTCCAACTTGAACTAACTCGGAAGAGAGGCAAAGGCTTTATTTTATGGCCAAAATGGAGAGAGGGGGAGGGGGCCGTGGGGGCGCATCCACAAGTAGTAGTGGAAGTCTTGTGAATGAGAGAATTGAGGGATGTACTTGGAGTTAGAGTGGAGATTGTTATCCAACTTTTTGTACCATAAGTTGGGTTACTTGAGGAGCCGCCGGTTGACAAACTTGTTCAAAGTTTGATTCCAGTGTATCAGTCGATCCGTCTGCTTGTCTAGCCAATATTGGCTAGTCACCTTTTTATTTGAATAATTTTGACCATGGCCCCGCAGGGTTTGTAATAAAATGTGCTAGTAGGATATTTTTGAGTGGTTCGGTCTTCTGAGACGTAGAATCTCAAATAGGGTATTCCAGGGAGTTTTTTGCCCTTGACAATTATGCTCTGCCTTCAGCCGAGTATAATTGACGAGGTTTTCTCCCGCTTCCTCCAAAGCTGGAATGCCCGATGTTGAATTCTGGGCTTTGGGGGGTTATTAGAGCCCAACCGAGTGTTATAAGCCTACTAGACATTATTTAGATAGATCATGGTCATGTCCTAAGTCATCTGGACAGATAAAAACATTTCGAAAAAATCTTTTTTGAACAGTGAAAAATTATTTTTTTTTAATTTTTTAATTTTTAATTACTTTTCCTAAGTTTTTGGGGTTAATTTTTCCATAAATTAAATGGAAAAAACCCATTTGTGATTCGGACTCAGAATTCAGTGATTGAAGGCTCTAACCTTAAGCCAAAAATCATTCTTGATCAGCCAACCAGTAAGAGCCAACTTTTAGATCAGCAATCGGACACATAATGCCTTTTTACTCAAAAAAGTCAGTTTTGAGTAAAAAAATGATTTTTATTAAAAAAATGATTATTTTGGAGAAAACTGAAACTCTCCAAATTAATCCAAATTCAGTAAAATAAAAGGCTAAATGACATCTCATAGAGCACTTATGATGATTGGAGTTATCATAACTCACC
>LPNX010191603.1:0-34632 GCA_001517045.1 Pseudotsuga menziesii | reverse complement strand
GGAAGATTTCTGCTGCTGGTGTGCAATCGGCGGACAACAGAGATGACTCATGAGGTTGGCACCACCTCAAAGGGAGGTGCGTCACCTCTCCACAATCCAGCCCCACATCAATTGTGGAGTCGCCAATAAGAAAGATGCGCTATGCTATCTCTATGAGAGATGCACCACCTTAATTCTTTGACAACTCTCCTATGCAAGATATGACGCCAATCTACCTCGATTTGATTTCAAATATCCTCCGCTATGATATCCAATCAACTTGGAGATGACTTTCAATAAAAAATGATTTGATGCCACATAAGCCAATGCGTTGCCTCTTGGAGAGAGGGCGCATCCTTCACTAAAGCCAAGTTGACATCACATCATTTGGGACCCACTTATGTCGCCTTCATCATTAAACAATTTGCCTTTATATTTAAAAACATTCACCCACCACCTTTGACTAAATCTAACATGTATGACTTGTCACTTTTTTTAAATTTGGACTTTGTCATTTTGTCGCATCTTTAGCATTAATTTTACCTTTTTGTCACCTCTTTAAGCAAAAATGCTTAGCGGCATTATTTAGCTTCCCGAAACATATGAAAAGTGGGTCCCAAGGTAAAGAGGATGCTCTGAGTGTGAAAACAAGCATCCCTATGCCAAAATCGGACTCCAAGCCACACTTTTATTACAATTTGAATTTTCCTATTTAAACCTTTAAAAAAATGGCCTAATGTTGGGGGAATATTATTTTTCTCGGAATTCAAAAAAAACTTAGGGGGACCTAAGACATGTCCATACGACTCAATACTAATGCCTAGCATGCTTATATACATTGACACGTGAACTTTAATAACCTCCCAAGGCCTAAGCACTAAGACGACCATTCCATATTTGGAGGAGCGGTGAAGAACTTGAAAATTATACATCGCTTATTCAACATTGCATGATTGACAAGGAAAAAAACACCTTGGAATGATCAGATTTATGTCTAAGTATTAGGAGTCCAAGTCCTTTACAAAAAATTTGCCATGCTAGTACATTTATTACAACTCCCCCAAGGGGGTATGAACATGTGGTACAAAAAATAAAAGGGCCAAGAAGTTTTGATGGACTTCTGAACTTTGATATGACAAAGTGTGTTTGATTATTCTCCGTCGGCTCGCCTGAGAGTCCAACTAGGTGCAACTTAGTTAGTAACAGTACCTGTCCTAGGTAATCACTATCTGAAATACAACTCCCTCTTACTCAAGATTGATCTCAGCTACAACCATCCTGATACCATGTTGGAAATTTCATTGAAATGACACTTCAATGCAGTTCAGAAATTTTACCTTTTTTCTATAAGGTTCCTCGTATCTTGACCTTAGAATTTTCTGTCCTAGGACTGATCTAAATTAAAGTAAAAAATTGTAGGGGCAGAAGTACAATAATTCACTTTTAAATGGTCCTAAACTTTTTAGCAACTAAGGAGAAAAACACCAACCAATGAGATAAGTTGCTAGCCCGTCTAGGGCAACTTCAGTCAATATTCAGATCTGAAAATGTACTTTTACATTAGAAATAACAGTAAAATCAACCCCTTAATCTTCTTCTTTAAATGTGAATTCACTTAAGAATCCATCATTTTACTAATGTCCAATAAACAAGATCATAAATAGATGGAAATATGAAGAAGACATGTAGTTGAAAATCAAATCTGAAATTGATACAAGGGATGTTACATGTATGGCTAGAAACTTCATATATAAACTCAATGAAGTAGTGTTGTAGTACATAGTACATACCATAGCTTCTTCTCAAGGCTACAAAATACGATCATGCAAAATGACCTTGCTAGGGTAAATCATCAAACCCTAGCTCTACCAAGAAGAACAAGTGCAATAATCCCTCCAACATTATCTCCAAGGAAAGACATCCTCCTCTCTTCTCTTCTTCTTCACAAGCCCACCCTAGGGTTTCTCCCAAAACCCTAATCTCTGATATCTAAGGGTAAAACCTCAATCTCCAATTTCTAAGGGTAAAACCCTAACCCTAGAAGTCCAAGATACTCCAAGAAATTCCAAAGAGATTAAGAAACCCTAGCACCCAAGAGAGAGAGAGAGAGAGAAAACAAGTACAAATGAATACCTAAAGAGAGAGGACAAGTGTGCTCTATTTCTAAGTCACATCTCTATTCAAGAGTGAGAAAGAATGAATGTGCAAGTCATTTTAATGAAACTCTCTCCTTTATTTATATGAGAGGTAAGGGAAGCCAACAATACTATTTGAGTACAGGCAACCTACATGAGATTCGAGACCTTGTAGGCTACACAAGTGAGACGTCCATTGTAGAGTACAAATGCCATGCTCCATTGATAATGTTGTGCACCATAAGGAATCCGAGGTGATGTAGCTACACAAGGTAAGTCCACACCACTCCATCCCGAGTCTCCACAGTTTCCATATATCCTCCAAAGAAAAGTACTTCACTGGATCAATGATCCCCAACAAGAACATTATTGAAGCCCCAAGAATCCATGAGTTGTCTACAGTCCTTCGAACAGGAATCCAAGTTGCCACATGTCATCTAGGGCTTGAAGCCCTCCTCCATGATGCACAACACTCCATATCCCCTATAGGGCACTCTCCCACCAAGTGAATCGTCCATGTGGCCATCATGAAGTGCATCCACCATCTAGGAAAGAGATCTCCAACCACTAAGGGAAGACATTGAGTCAACAATCAACTGAGGTCAAACATCCACCCAACAAGCTATATCAAGTGTGCATATCCATCACGGACCGTCTCTCATACTACAATACATCTCAGACCATCCAAGGGCTGAACATACACCATGTACCCCAAATCTCACGAAGCAACCCCAAATATGGTGTAAACAGTTTAGAAGGAACCCAAAAATCTAACATATACAATGTCAAGTATAAAGCAGATGGAACACTTCTAGATCACTGAATGAAGAGGGCATTTGACAGTCACCTGTATTATAGAATTATGAACACTTTATGGTGGTTGAGAGTCGAGACCAATTTCAGAAAGTAGGCAGTAAAACTTCTAGTCTATAGGTCAAAAACGAAATGAATGAAAGAGATCTGAAACTCTCCATATTTTTATGGTTTAAAGTAAAAACAGTTAACAAGGAAAGCCACTTGAGGATCAGGATGGTAATTATTCAACTTCAGATATGAATGGTTCACTGCTCGAACTAGGCCCTGTAAATGTAGATGAATATAGATGCTGAGTAGCATTTGAATGTGCATACAGTGGAGGAATAATAAGAAATCTAAATATAGATGATATAGTTACCTGTGGTTGAAGAGAGATCATATGAGCGACGACTTCTTAGAATGGACTATAATTCTTTGCAATGTAGATTTTAAATTTTCTTCATGTTTTAAGTAGGGTGCAAACTGTAATGAGGGAAATGGCAGTAATACAGTTTGCACTATAACTTCATCTGTAGTGTCACAAATGAGATTTTAGTTTAGATTATTTTCGTTGCGTTTTTGGAGAAAGAACTTATGTTACATTTATATCCATCCAGTTTACAACATTTGTTACATCAAAGAGCTAAGGACCTGCCAGTGAATCCCCCTCTCTGAACATAGGCAATGAGGGCCTATTTCTCAGCCTTAATCATGAGAAAGCATTTTTCAGTATATGTGAATCATTAAAAAAATTAAATGCTAGTAATTGTGAGAAATTGGAGGGATAATATTGTCTTGAATGTTTTTCACAACCAATGATTTGCAAACTACAAACCTTGTCCTCTAATTAAAATCAGATAAATCTATTTCTGAAACCTGGTTAAAATCAAAGCTTAATACTGCTTGAGAAGAACTTGTGATTGTTTCTGTTGTGGTTTCTAATGATGAGATTTTACATGAAGCCCAATCTCCAGAGACTAAGTATTTTTATTAAACTCATCTGGCTTGGCTGTGAATTGAGCAGCAAAGTCAGGCCATAGCAATTCCCCCAACTTTAATTTGGTCATGGTAGAATCCTTGTTGAATGTTGTTATAATCCCCCATTGAAAGGGAGTCTAGTGAGTTGGATAGTAGTCCAAAACTCTTGTCTATTTAATTAAATCATTCAGGCGACCCTTAGTACAGACCCCTCCCACCAAAGTGGACCCACAAAGGGATTGAAACTTCTATTGCAACCCACTCCCAGAAAGATTGGTGCATCCTGCCACGCCAAAAATCATGCTTTACCATTTCTTCTTTCTAGCAAACAACACAATCAATTGTCCATGCAGTAGAGTGTAGCCAATCTTTAGATTCTTACTCCATCAAAATGTGAAGACTTTTGAAGTTTGGTGTTGATTTATGTTCTGAACAGATATGGTATAAGAAACGGATTTGTTGACAGGGGTGGCAAGTGCGGGGGGGATCCTCTTGGATCCCAGAGGACATGTTGAACAAACCTTCGCTTGGGGCCTTGGACACAAGACCAACAACAAGGCCGAGTGGATGGCACTCCTACAGGGACTACAATCCTTAGTCAGTAAAGACCTTCACAAGATAACGATCTTCGGAGACTCTCGGCATGTTATTTTCAAGATGATTAATGGTTACACCTCCGGTTCAATTAATTGTCGTCGTCTGTATGATAAAGCTAAGCCACTCATGTCTAAATCCTATGAGCTATTCCACATTCTTTGCAACAATAACTCAGCAGCGGATGCCTTGGCAAACATGGGGGCCTCCCTACCTCAAGGTCATTTCAGTCTTAACGGAAAAGCCCCTTACACCAAATTCATTCCCTAATGGTTTTTCGGGCTTACTCTTTCCTCAAGGAAAGTGGTCTTCCCTCTCTCCACTCCTTGAAGTGTCTCTTATTTCCCCTAAAGGTTTTCTAGAAGAACTCCCCCTCCATTCACCTTATCCCTCCACCTCTTTTCCTTCCTTCTCCCCCTCCCCTTTTTCCTCCATCCTCTCCTTATTTCTTTCCCTAGCTATTTTCTTACCCCTCTCCCTTATCCCTCCCTTCACCCTTCTTCTTCATCACACCGCCTCGCGCCATCCTCCCACAGCTAGCCCCCACCTCGTGCTCCTTCCCGAAGAGTCTTCTCACTTAATGTGTTGTCCTGCCAACACACTTACCCCCGCCGCGTGGATCTCTCTCAGCATGCATCCTCTCTCGGACAACGTAGGATTTATGGTTCACCTCCCCCAGGTTATTTTCCCCCTCCCCTTGCATGCTCCAAGTCTTATCGCTCACCTCACTATGTCTTCCCCTCGAAGTTGCCTGCAATCTCATTTCTCTCCTTCTCTCGGCTCTGTCCATCATGTGATTCCTCCGAAGCGCATTCTCCTGGATGTCATAGCAGGCGTAGAGGAAGGGTGGCTGCAGGAAATTCCATGGGAAGCTCTCCCTCTCACCAGGACTTTTGTGAAGGAAAGGCTCACCCTCGCAGCCTTCTCCTCTTGCTCTTGTAGCACCCTTACAGGCTCTTCGCTGTGGTTTGCAAGCATTGATTCTGGTCCTAGTCTCTCGTTCGAAGCTCAGTCCCTCACTACTGAGAAAAACACGATTTTAGGCTGTCACTGTTCAGGGTGGAAGGAAGGTGCAGTGGGCACTTTATCCTGTCGAAGCAAGGAGGGTGCCTCCCTACAGCAGGAGCTTAAAGTGCTAAAGTATATCCTTAGTGGTCTCTCTGCCGAGAATCAAGCTTGTGTGATAGCAGGTTCAGTCCGTGCTCTGCATAGCAACTTCGCCCGTATCGATATTTCTCCAGGAAACAACAGCATGTCTCAGGCTAACGAAAATGATGGCATTATGGATGTAAAGAAGAATCTCAGGCGTCTCTACGAGATGATGGCAATAGGCATAATGGATAATAAGGAAATAGCACAGGAGGTCAAGAGCATGGGGGAAGTGGTAAGTTATACATCTCTGCAAATCAGTAATCATGATGCAAGGATCGATGACAACGAGAGCAACCTCGGGAAGATGATGGGTAAGGTTGATAGAATTCAGGAAGATCTCCAGCGCCTGATCAATATGAACCAATGTAGCAAGGTGAACGAATCCCTTGCAGCTGCAGCGCACCCCATGGAGGAGGAATCAGTGGTTCAGCCCATGAAGCCCAGAGGCAATCCTTAATCGGTTCTCTCTTAAAAATGTTAATATGTTTTACTGTCTTTTGCTTTGCAGTCAGTTTATAAGGGTATACACTACCCCAGGCACTAGTTGTTTTGCAAATTCCCTCTGTGGAGTTTTTTGGTCATCTCTTTGGATCAGTTTTGTATGCAGCATTTTTGAACTGCAAGAACTCTCTGTTCTCGCTTTACTCTCTATAATGAATGGCTGTGCACAGCCTGTTTTATAAAAAACCTTCTTAGTTTCTGTTAAAAAAAAAAGAAACGGATTTGTTGAAACTTAAAATATTCATATAATAAATGCTATTAGAAGGTAGTTTGGACTCTAGTTGGTCTCTTAAACTCATGTTTTGATATTATTACAACCTTGTTAACTGATCTTCAGACTGAAGCTTTTCTCATTGGCAAACTTGTTTGATCAGCATTTATATTCCCTCATTCATTTTTTTTCATGGACATAAAGCTTAATTCATGTGGATGGTTCTAATATCTACCCATATTAATTTGAGTTAGTTACCATCTTTACCCAGTTTGTGCTGTAGTTTCTATTCTCTGCAGTTACAATGTTAGTCTTGTTTATGTTTGAACAAATAATCAGTGGAGTAATGCCATGATGAATATAGATGCCAAGTAGCATACGGATGTGCATATTATGAAAGCGCAACATGGCACGCCATAGTGAAACTTCCATATGCGATTGAAGCCCAATTCAGTTACTGCTGCATGGGGTTGGGGCATATCATTGTTGTACATGTAAATGATGTATTGTGTTCAAGAGACAATTGTGACATGAGATCTCGAAGTTCAAGCCACTTATCATTACAAAAATACGGCGCCCAATTTTTTTTCTTCAAAGTCCTTTCTTATGAAGTATGAACATTAGAAGCATCTCAATAGTCTCTGATGTGCACAAGATTGTTTGGTAGCATTGCCCAAAAATGATAACATCTGAAATTTACCCTGGAAATAATTTAATAAATCACAGAGATATCTCCTTTCTGAAATGATCCATAATACTTTGACAGTAAAATTCAGAAATAGTGTAATCAGATTGGTTTACCTGTGCCAATGTTTTGTCATTATTAACAATTACTTGCTGGATACAGGTATTCGTTTCAAACTCCTGAATCATGGGATTCTGATGGGAATTATAGATCATTGTGCTATATGCGGCCACTTGCTATTTGGGCAATGCAATGGGCTCTTGTACCCCCTAAACATATTAAAGAAGTTCCCCGGCCTTGCATGAAAAGTGATGGTTTCTATCCTCATCATATTGGATTCTCAAAGGTTGCAGAAGCTTTGAGGCTTATTTCTGGCTCCAAAGTCAAAAGTGCTCGTGGTTTCCTCCAGTTTCTTTATGACTGCACTTGTAGAAGAAAGCGCTTGTAAAGCTGTGATATAAGTTAAAAGATATAGTCCATACCATTTTATTGTGGCACTTTTATGTTTGGCAAGGTAAATTTAAACAGTTTACAAGTGATATGTAAAAGACCTCATCATTGATGGTCACCATAACATGCAAGATGCATTCTGTTGTTTTTTACTATTTATAACCCTATTTTTGTATCCTCTAAATGTCAACTCTGGTTCAATTCTAGCTTGCTAAAATTTATTGATACTCTTGAAAGAATCATAGAAATATCAGGTCCAATCTTATTCTCATCCTTCCCTTTCAAATGATACATGCTACAAATGGCACATTCTAAAAATTCATTGACAGGTCATCTAAGCATGCATGGATTTTTCAGCATATTGGGCATATTTGTATCGGTAAGATGACCAATACCACTCTACTTGAGAAGAACATAAGCTCCAAGTGTGAAGGGTCAAAATTCACAAGGTAAGGAAAATTATAACAGTATACTTATGTTAAATAGGAACTGTTCTCTTTTAGACATTTGAGTTTTATTCGTATTAAATGAAGGAACCATGAGACTAGGACTTCAGAACAAAATAGTCATTGTGATGTCAAGATTCAAGTTAGTTCTAGAAAAGGTAATTGCTAAACTGCTATAAGCTGTCTAGTGTAGATATGCTTCTTGCTCACTAATGATGCAAGGAAGATGACACCTTTAATTCATTGCCTTTGTCAAAATTGGCACTTGCATGTGTTTTTTAGAATCAAACATTTGATAGCAATAATTATCATTTTCCATAACTTTTGTTACATCTTAGACATACAATAAAAGATATTCAAGTCCCTAAATGAAGTGCAACCCTAGTGGCCCTTAAGCAAGTTGCCCACTATCACCATGAAAACTCTTCCTCTCACTTTAGGCTAGCTTTCCTCCAACACAAGGGAGAAATCCTATAAAAGATATTCTTTGGAAATAAAGGAATGGTGGACTACCAAGACCAATGTCTATCCAATTGAGCAATGGAGTCAGGATCAATAGTAAAGAGGGTTCAAACAATGTGGAAGTTGTAGTTAGGATGTTATAAATATGCTTTAACTAACCACATGGATCTACTTCAATATGCAGAAAATTCAAGGAGGACCCTTCCAAAGATGCTCCTCACAAGTACAAAATCAGGCAAGTAACATGCATAATCAATAGGCAGCCATATATGGTGTCCATTATATTGAAAAAATACATCATTTTTCAAGTGTGATTCACCACAATTTCAAGAGGCCTAAATCTGGCACACTTAACATTCAACACTAGCTAGGGAAACCCTCAAAATAAAGTGAACAGCCCTAACTAGGACATTATAGTAGCAAATATCCTTCAATAAATACAATGATTACAGCACGACAAAAGGAAAGTTTCACTTCAACCTTGCCATCTTATTATTGCACCAAACTTGATATTCAACAATTATACCAACATATTTGTACTAGTAATTTCTATTGAAGTTTTGTGCACTTGGGAAAATAATGCAAAACTGAATTTTCACCTTCTTACTGGAAAGCTACTTAGATCTTGACCCTAGAATTTTCAGCCTTAGAAATGCTGTAAATTAGAGAATAAAACAACAGCATAAAGATCACAATAGTTCACTTCAAACAACCCCATAGTTCATGGCAATTCAAGGAGAAAGATACCAAACAATGCCAAAGAAGAAGCTGCGAATCCAGAGGGAGATGGAGACAAAGAACAAGAAGGACTTAGTCAAATCCAAGAGGATTATTTCTGTCTCCATTGGATCTCACATATATCATCCTTGAAGACTTACAAGGATATGTTCGATGCAATGGCCAACTTGTATGAAGGAAATAACATCAATAGGAAGATGACCTTGAGAAGGAAACGCAAGGACGTCAAGATGAAAATGTTAAAACGCATTCAGTATTACTTTACAAGAATATCTCAGATCAGGAGAATAGACCAAGAAACCTCCAGGATTCGGGACTCTCTACAGAGAATCACCTATGTGCAAAAGGATTCGTACAAGCTTAGTAGGAACCCATGGGATAGCACATAAATTTACATGAGGATATTAAGGATCAACTAGAGTGGTGGAGATCCCAACCTTTACTACAATGTTGAATATAGAATCCTACAGAGGATGAGAAGCTCATAGATGGGTGCAAGAGAAGATTGCAACAAAGATTGAGATGGAGGATCTTGATATCCAGTGACCTTAAGAGGTGACATAGATGGAATCACAAAATATTAGAAGCAAAGGAGGCTACCTGTCACTCAAATGTCCCGGTGCAGAGAGTACAAGATGCATAGGAAGGATGATGGTCCACTTCAGAGGGAGTGACTATGATAGATCTCAAAGTTTGATAATCTTGACATGATTCTCATGATTAGAGGTACATTTTCCTTAGCCAAGGAAAATGTGTGATTTAGATAAGGTTTGAGATGTTGGGATACACCGATGGCATCAAACTTGAAGTCAATATGTGATCCTACTTCAAAAATAGTTGATGTCGCAATCTATAGGCATAAGATTGGTTTGTTGATGTACTTATGAAACATAAGGCCAGGCAAATTCTTTACGGAGCTGATATGTGTTTGTTGAATAAATTGTCGTTGATTCCAACAAGTGTGTATCACTGTGTCTTGGTGCCCCTCGAGGAGCTCTCAAGGGTTGGAAGTTAGTCAATGTCAAAGGAGACCTTTTGACATTGTGCAAGACCAAGTCTGAAGCCCTTGGATCCCTTTGGACAATGGTAAAATCCTTGAACACCTCGTAGAATGTTTGAGTAACCCTAAGTTGTTTTATGGTTCCCAGTACCAAAACCTTTCCCTATTAACCTAGAATGTGTCCTTGGTGGGTTGAAAAAGTTGCAAGAGTCCAAATGACCATTTCAGTGGTCATTGCGTGTTATAGAGGTCATGGTACCCAAGGAGAAGCCTAGGCACCCCCACCCTTGATGGTTAAGTGTCCGACTCTAATAGCCCAACAAAAATGACCTAAACACTTACCTTTGGTCCCTAAGCCTACATATACTCTATGTCGTGTCCTTAAAACACTAATAATACTCTAATATTACATAATGATGCCCATTGCACATTTACACTAGCCCTTGAATCCCTCTTGGTAACCCTCAACCATTAAATCCTTACCATTAATGTTAATACACTTTAAAAAAAACAAATTTTAATCAAATTTAAACCTAACAAAATACTAATGGAATCTTGCTACCACTTAAATCCATTAAAATAAATTAAAACAATTAAAATTTAATAAATTAATTAAAAGAAATAAAACGTTTTTAATGATTAATAAAATATCAATTAAAGCTTGAATAAATGGTAAACTGCCCAACATTGAACCCTAGTGGTTATTCCTCCAACGTTGACAATCAACTACAAGTCGGCCCTAGCAAGTGGTCAAATATTAAAAATTTTCCAAATCCCCCTTGAGTAATGATAAGATTTAAATAAAACAATTTTTTAAATATTAAAACATTTTTACCCTCCTCAAGGAGTTGGCCCTAACCTTTCCTCTCCCCCTCAACGTCAAAGTTATCACATAAATAAAACAAACCTTTGTCTCTTCCAAACATCAACAAATGCAAGGTTAAGGTGAGAGTGGACTGAGGCTCTTCGCTAGAAATAACTCGCAGCAACAAAGAACAACAATATACCTTAATTCCTCTTTCACAAATTTTGTTTTTTGTGTTTGAAATTTGTGACAGTCCTAGTTTTCCAAGGGAAGAACATTTTGTTTCTAGGAAGAACATACAGTCTTACACCCATTTCTTTCATAGTTTGAGGACGACTTTTGCAGATACATTTAAGAGTTAAGGCTACCCACATCCGAACCCAAGTTTTGCCAAGTGAACAGTCAAGGTTTTACAATCTGAGTTTAAAAGTATGAATTTGTTCTGATGGTTGTTGCTCCTCCTTGCAATTATGAATTCCTTGGGTGATTGACTGATGAAACACACTCAAACAATGAGCCTCTTACACCAACTTCTTTGGGGATATCTTTGCACAGGTATCCACAATACAGTATGAATTTGGGATCCATTATATGATGATGAATGCCTTGATATGATACTTGAAGATGATGATGTGATGATACTTGATAATGTAGTCCTACAATTGATATTGATGATGCATTTATATATGATGAACACTTGGTGATGACGATGTTAAGGACGCATGCCCTATGAAGATTTGAAGATAAATTATGTCGATGAATAACCTATGACGATGTTAAGTAATATAAGAGCAGAGCCACTTCAGTGATTGGGTTTGAAGAGCAGTGTATGGCAGTGATAGACAAAGAGTGATGATTTGGCAGTGATTAGAGTAGAGAGGTTATCAACAACAGATTCAGAGTTTGGTTTGACAGGTGCACAGGTTTGGAAATCTCTTTCTTATCTGGGTGGAAGGACAGGGCAAGGAAATGAGGTTGTAGCCTCCTCCAGGTTGAAGTCGGAGAATTAGGGAGTTGTAGCTTCCTTTAGGTTGTAGCATCCTTCGAGTTGCAGCTGGAAAATTGAAGTCATTGTAATAAGGGGGTTGTTGCATCCTTCCAATTATTTCTGGAAACTATTATTAAAAAGGATTATGTGGTTTTACCCCAGGGACTTGGGTTTCCACGTCAAAAATTATTGTGTACTTTGCAACTTGTTATTTTCATATATATTGATGGTATGTTGTGATTGGTGATCAGCAACTTGTTTTTTATTAAAATTTTTAAATTGTGCAAATGCTGATTCACCCCCCTCTCAGTATTTCAACAATTGGTTTTAGAGAGGGATCCTTCATAACATACTAACCACTGGAAGGCAATCATGGGAAAGTTTACTAAACAAAGCAAAACTGGAACACCTTTGTTTGATGGGAGCAACTATGCATTCTGGAGTATAAGGACAAGAGCCTTCATAGAATCTCAAGGAATAGAAATATGGCAAATTATCAAGAATGGGTACAAGGTACCACACATTGTACCAACAGATGCAACTTAGTTGGCTTAATACAACAACAAATCAAAGGTCAGAAATCATCTTCTAGGTGCTATAAATAAATTTGTCTTCAACAAAGTGATGCACTAACCCTCTGCAAAGGAAATGTGGGACAAACTTCAAACCACATGAAGGAGATAGAAAGGTCAGGGAATCCAAAATTCAAACATCCAGAGGACAATTTGAACAGCTAAGAATGAATGTAGACGGATACATAGCAACCTATATTCTTTGAGTTGACCAACTTGTAAATACCATTAGAGGTTTGGGTGGAGAATTTGATGAGGCCATAGTTGTTCAAAAAATTCTAAGGACTCTTCCCAAAAGGTTCAACCCTAATATCTCTGCTCTAGAAGAAAGAACAAATCTGAAGACTATGACCGTTGATTAGCTGCATGGGACTCCTATGGCTTACGAAATGAGAATTGAATATGAAGACACATCAAGAAAGGAAGCACTATTTAAGGTCTCCTCCAAACAAGTTGGGAAGAACAAGTCAACAAAGGACAAGCGAACAAGTGATGAATATGATGATTAAGAAATAACTAACTTTGTTCAAATATTGAAGAGAGGCAATGACAAACACTGTTGAATATTGTAACTTCAAAGGATATTCTAAATGTATTTTACTGATGTAACTCAAGGGAGATGTTATTATTCCTTTGGTGGGGTGTTACTATTGTATTTGGTCATCATAGAGTCATGAGGTAAAGCCTCCATTGTAATTCGGGTCAATTGCACCCTAATGAATAATATAATATACTGTTTTGATTCTTCCTAGGTGAAGTTGGCCCAGACAGTTTAGTGGGGCCAACTTGATTAGGGTAAAAATCAATTGGCTCATTGTGTATAAATAGAAGAGTTGTGGTTCTTATTTGGACACAAAGAATCTCACTTGTGTAGCGCATAGGAGAGAGAGAGAGAGACATAAAAACAGGAGGAGGATAACTATTTTTGGGGTTATATCTTATACATCTTATACAGAGAAATTTTTGTGGGGTTTTCTTCCCCTTGAGGGTTTCCCATGATAAATATTGTGTCTATCTTGTGATTGTGTTTCTATCCGTGATTCTGGATATGCTGTTGCTATGATTTTGAATTGAACATTAATGAATCTAGTCTAGCATAAATGAAATCTTAACATGGTCTCAGAGCTAACCTGATTAGGACAACTTTCACAAGGTGAAACTCCCTCTCTCTCCTCTCCGAAAGAAATTAGGGTTTTTGCAAATTTTGGAATTTGGGAAATCTGCTTGCATAGCAAGTTGCACCTCCCTGGAGCGCATCTATTGAGCCCAGGATCAATATTTTGGGTGGTTGAATCTCCGGGAAATCCAAACCCTAGTTTGGCAGTGAACCAGAAAACTGCAGTGAAAAAGAACCAGAAATTCTGTAGTGCTGCAACATCACAAGTGGGATTTGAAGACTAAAGATTTGGGATATCCAGAAAGCAGTTGGATCAACCAACTTGCCTCCCTCAAGCACATCTACTGGTAAGGTCAACTTTTGATTTTGAGAATTTTCAATTTTTAGTGATCTACTAGATAGGATGGCCCCAAGCACCAAGCTTGAGGACAAACTGGAAGGCCTAGAAAACTTCCTAGCTTCAAAGTATAGGATTGGTCTCATTCTCAGAGAGAATGGTCTTGAGAAGTACATCAAGAATGAAATTGCGGAACTTGAAGAAGATGGCATTAAGGAGAAGCATGAACAAGACCTAGTCAACGCAATGGGGATCATTGCTAACTCTATTGAGGATCAATTGATCCCACAAGTTTCATCTAAGAAGACACCTAAACAAATGTATGATGCACGTTCCAGAATGTATGAGGGAAGAAACATCAACAGAAAGCTAAATCTGAGAGCTCAACTGAAGGGAACCAAGATGAGCAAAGGAGAAACAGTTCAAGGTTACTTCACAAGGGTTTCACAGTTCAAAGAACAACTAAGTGATATTGGAGACACCCTTGATGAGGATGAACTAGTTATGATTGCTCTCAATGGTCTCACTAGACCTTGGGAGACATTCATACAAACCTTGTGTGCTAGAAAAGAAAGTATGAAGTTTGACATAGTATGGGAAGACTGCATTCAAGAAGAAGCTAGAGCAGACAACAGAGAAGCTCTACTCAGAGAATATGACCAGACTCTATCCACCCATACTAAAGAAAAGAAGCAATCAAACTTCAAGAAGAGTAATAAAAAAACTTCCAAGAAGAAGTTTCAGAAGAAGAAGGATTACTCAAAGTACCAATGCTACAACTGTCATAATATAAGACACCTAGCCAGAGAGTGTTCATCACCAAAACAGAACAACAACAACAAGAGACATCATGCTCATCTAGCTGAAGATGAGGATGAATAAGAAATACCTCGAAAGAGATTAACAAGAGAAGAATATGTATTATTCTCTGCACTCTCAGGGTCTGTAACATGTCGAGAAGACACATGGATTATTAATAGTGGTGCCTTGAAGCATATGACAGGGAAGAATCAATCTCTATTAAGACTTGAAGAGAAGAACTATCTCCAGAAAGTATCATTGGGAGATGACTATCAATTTCCCATCAAAGGTATTGGCGAATCAAGCTAGAAGTTTGACTCTGGGACTTCCATGAAGATGAAGGAAGTACTGTATGTACCAGGTTTGAAAAAGAACTTACTTTCCATCTTATCTCTAGATAAGAAATGATATAGAGTTGTTTTTATAGATGGAAAAGTACTAATGTGGTCCAAAGGAAAGACACTTGAAGATGTTGTGGTCATTGGAGAAGAAGAAGGAGGACTGTATAAACTCAAAGAACATCCAGAGACAGCCTTTGTCCATTACACTACCAACTCAAGTGAATTGTGGCATAGAAGGATTTCCCACATTAACTACAAAGAATTTCCCTATGTGAGCAAGGTGGTAACAGGGTTACCAGATCTGAAGATTGATCACGAGGGTACTTACAAAGGATGTGCAAGTGGAAAGAATATAAAGAATCCTTTTTCGAAAAGTGAAAGAAAGACGAAAGGTACATTAGAACTAATTCATTCTAATGTGTGTGGTCCTCTTCCCTCTATATCCTTAAGTGGATATGAATATTATGTCACATTTATTGATGACTATTCAAGAAAGACTTGGATATACTTCTTGAAGAACAAGATTGAAGTGTTCGAGAAATTCAAGAAATTCAAAGCCTTGATAGAGAACATTTCAGAAAAGAGAATCAAGACACTGAGGACAGATAATGGTGGAGAATACAATTCAAAGGAATTTGAAGCATTCTGTAAGGTGAAAGGAATCAAGAGGGAACTAAACACTCCCTATAATCCCCAACACAATGGTGTTGCAGAAAGAAAGAATAGAACTATTATGGAAGCAATGAAGACCATGATTCATGACCAAGACCTCCCTATGCACCCATGGGATGAAGCATCAAGGAAAACTGTATATGTGCATAACAGATTATCTCACAATGCTCTTGGATTCAAGACTCTTAAAGAGATGTATATAGGAAAGAAACTTGAAGTGAGCCATCTCAAGATATTTGGTTGTCCAGTATATGTGCATATTCCGAAAGAGGAGAACCAAATTGGATCCTTCTGGAAAGAAGGGAATATTTGTAGGATACTATGAAGTCTCCAAATCCTTCAGGATATACATATGAGGATTCCATCATATCAATATTAGTAGGGATGTAACATTTGATGAAGAGACAACTCTTAATAAATCTAGAAGGTGTCAGTTTGAAGAAGTACATGAAGAGGATGTACCTCCCAGAAGAATAGAAGTTGAACCCTCCCTTGAAATAGTAGCATCAGAAGATCATGACATGCTAAAACCTCAGGACCCCCCTACTATGGATATCTCTCAAAAGAGAAAACCTACTTGGGTACAAGAAATCATACAAGAAGAAGAGAAATGTGGAGCTCTAGAAGGCTCCACAAGAACCAACAAAAGATCAAAGCCATATTCTAGTTATGTAGATTTGTTGTGTGATCTTGTAGATCAAGAACCCTCCAGTTATGAGGAAGCTGCTGAAAAGAAAGAATGGGTTGAAGCGATTGTTAGAAGGATATTTTGGGCTAATTTAGCTGCGCAACATTGCGGATGCTGCGCAAGGTCAAAGATGTCACGCAAGGTGGAACGCTACGCACAAGGCAATTTACAATATTTTATGTATTTTGGTCATATTTTAGAGATTTGGACCACATTATGTGGATTGTGGTCATTATTTTGTAGAGTTTGTTAGAAGTAGTTATGAATTTGACTTAAAGTGGACCACCAATGTAAAGGCGCAAGCCTATAAATAGATGTCGAATTGCAAGTGTTAAGTTTTCTTCGACTGGGTACTTCTTGCTTGGTACTTTTTGTTTCTTTTGGACTTTTGGATGTGAGCTGAAGAACTGTTTTGGAGAACTTGTGTTTTTCCGCGAAGAGTAATATGACATGACAAAGATTGAGCAGAACTATTGTGTCTTTTTCTATATTCCTGTTTTCTGCGATCTAAATGTGAATGCGATGTGGATTTGTGACTGATGCGATGTTTTTCTGCTATAAATGATGATATACTGATAGATTTGATTGCACGTCGATGTTTTGCTGCAATCCAATTATGTTGATGCAATCTATTTAATGACGACATATTTATGTTAATGCATAATATGAATAACTAGATCTGTAGAATAATGTTGCGCTAAGTTGACTAGTAGATGCATGGTCCTCCTTCACACTGTGGAAACTTAGTTCCGAAATTTCTCCCTCGAACATCTTGGGTGAGAGTTCATTTGCTCTGTAGGTGTTGTTGGACAGGGTGAAACCTGTCTGGGCTGGTGCTTAGGGAGATCGCGATGGTTTGGGTGTCAACAAAGATTGAACCCTTGTCAACGGGTTTTTTTTCAATAGATGGTTCCGTTGTCGGGAACTAGAGTTTGAAAGGGGAGGAGGACATGTTGTGGCATTCGACGTGACCAGAAATCCAATATTGGTTTGACCAAAAGGCATGGGAATTTGCTAATAAAGAGAATCAGAACCTTGGATTGACGACGGAGCAGTGGTTGGTGAGGTACCTGTATTATGGTCCACACGATTACTTTTTCTCTGAGTTTTCGATCATTTTGTATGAATGGTTGGCGTGATTAACATATCAGAAGACAAATTTACAAGGAGGTTAACCAATTGGTTGGACCCCAGAACTGATCTAGCAGTTGCAGGAGGCGGACAACAAAGCATCAAGGGCTGTTGAAGACTGGCTTGACAAGATCTTGGAGGGATACATAACTGAGTTCGTGATTGACACAGTTAAATCTTATAGCGACGCATAAAGGGATTTCTTCAATGGACCATGAGGTAGGTTCTCGTTATCATTGCAATTGTCTATTAAGATGCTCATCTGCGAAAAAGGAATATTGAAAATGAATTCCGTCGAGTAGAACCTTGGTGTGCAGAGGTTGCAAGTATCGCGAAGATGAGGGTTGGATGGAATGATACGGGGTAGATGGATGGAAGATACGATGGGACTATGAGGGAAGCCGAGGAAGGAAGTGGTCTTACAAGAGGAGGAGCAAGGTTTTGACAAGAGAAGAGGCAGAGGACAAGAGAGATTCCTTCTGCGATCGAAATGCGAGACCGCGATAGAATACCACACAGGACGAAGCGACCCTACAATGACGAAGGAGACGACCAGGCTACGCCCGAGCCTGAGGAAAGACCGATCTAGCGAAACAATGTACCCACACCTCCGTGCACTGCACCACAATCAGGAAGAAACACTAGCTCGACATTGACTCGTACGACGTGTCAACAATACTCTAATAGTAGCAGACTAGTGACTATAGGAAGAAAGCCCAGGATGGCGGGAGACGATGCGAAGTTACGTCTGTTTCATGGAAACTGGACTGAGGACCCGAGCAATAATGGTTCTTGTGTGAAGCAGTGTGGGCTGTCAAACAAACTCAAACTCTAGATGACGATGTCAAGAAGGGCCAATTGGCGACGACCCTTCGCGATCGCGCACTGGACTGGTTCATGAAGTTTGTACAAGTTCCTACTGGAACCTCAGTGTTATCACCCGCCTTGTAGTTGTCTGTGTGAGGTGGATCCAGGATGGATGGTAGAGGGGCAAGCAACTAAGGGGTGGAACCATGACTTCCTAGACTCCCAAATGGATGGTTGGCACGCCAATCAAGGTAGCCTTCACTTTAGGTTATCCTAATCCAGGACAATAATGGGGGAGACCCGGATCTGCTCCCGACAAGAGAGATCAAACCGAGACACTAGAAGAAGATCAGATGGGGCTTCAGGGTACTTAAGGTGCAAGGTGAATGGGAACCCTAGCTCTAGGGTTTAGGTACTAGCAACTGTCTTGGGAAACATAACTATGACAGGGCGAGCACGAATAGAGTTGGGACTATCCAGTACCTAGAAATCAGACTCAATGAAAGGTGTTTGAGCTATCAGTGAATGTTGGTAAAGGGCAAAGGCTAAGAGCCTATGGGCAGCGCTAGCTAGGAGATCAGTGCTTTGTGTGCATTGGGAAATGGAGTCAGTAGTAAACCAACGTTTCAGAAAACCCACCTGGGAGACACCTTGATCTATGAACCCAAAAAGTAATTGATCCGAAAAAGCTAAGGTACAAGAAAACCAGCTCTATGGAGGGCTAGCGCTAGGGCTTAAGAAGGACATATCTGCAGCTCTAGGGGCACCAGGAGGCTAATGGCTCAGCGTTGAGGAAGAAAAGAGGTCAGGGAGACATGATCTACAAGCCCAAACCTACTTCTGGAAAAATCCAGTTTTCAGTGAGGGCGCTAGGGCAGTTTCAGTCTATTTTTTAGATCTCGGTCAAACTATTGAGCCTCTTGACAGCGTAGGGGTTGATTTGGACTGCCCAAGACCCGATCTATCTGTCTGTGAAGTCAGAAATAGAAAAAACTCAAAACCCTAGTAGGTCAATTTTTTCAGTGGGGGGTTATGCAGTTTCCTGCTGAAAAATCAGATCTAGGTCAATCTATGAGGAATTTGACCAGTGTTCTAGTTTATTTAGTTAGGGGGAGGCCCGATCTATGAAAACCAGAAATGGTTTGGCAAAAGATCGGATGGTTCCCTGATTATTTGACTTTTTAGGTTTTTATGGTTTAGGAGTTTTCAGAAAAAATAGTTAAATTTCAGTAAGATCAGAAAAGAACAAACTACCTATGGATATTACCTAGATAATCTTGTAGAAGTCTGTAATAGTGACGATCCTAGCTATCCCGATCAATCCTAGAAGATCCCCGTGATATCTATGGCATATGCAAGCTCCAAGCCATCAAAGTGCCCCCTACCCTGCATGAGAAAACGTCAACCATATCAAATTTGCACATACAAAATAAAGAAACTGAATGCTACAAGACAGTAAAATGAAGTAATCATAGATTGCAATGAAACTAATGAAAACCCCCTGATCCAAGACGAAGAGAACCGAGCGAGTTGAGGTCCCCCTACAAAAACGCTTCAGCCAAAACGCCCTCCTGTAGACAAAACAATGATAGCCACAAAAAAAATAGATCTCACGAGAATTTCCATGATGCTAGTAAGTTGAAGACAAGCTAATCACCATTTGAGCACATCAGATGCAAAGCAAATCCAAAAAAATTTCCACAGAAAAAAGTCTTTCTATTATTCAGATCCAAGAGCCAAAGGCCCCTTACAAATGAGAAGCTCTCTCCTTTAAATAGAAATGAGAGAACCTCAATCATAACCAAATCCCAACCACTTTCAAAATGATTGACTAAGATTAAAAGATGAAATGTTCTAATCAATGGTTGAGATGAGCTCAACATACAATACATGGATCAATATAACCATAATTTACCAAAGTGGACTAAACCACCCAAATAAAGGTAACCCACTCAATAAGAAATAAATGAAAGCACATGGTGGGTCCAAGGAGTGTTTGATTAACTCCCTTTGGGTGTCCCCATGGCACAATAAATAATATAATAATTTAATTCTTTGACTTTTGTGCCTCCTTGAGGAAATCATGAGCCTCCAAAAAGAGCTCTAGAAAATAATAAAAAATTCCCAAAGATAGGTGTGGGCCCAATCAGGCGCTGCAACTGCTGGAAAAGGTGTAGAGGACATCACTCTCATCATCATAACTCATCCCATGTCATTTCCTTGCCTCAGTAGCCCAAATCGATTTCTTCAATAACCATTTAATTATTTTTTAATCTGCCTTGGGAAACATGATCCTGCCAAAACAGCCTCCTAGGGTGCCTGTGTTGTTAAACTGAGCCCACCAGGCTCTCTAGGATGGGGGTACAATGGTACAAACAAGTGGTTGCACCCCCCTATGCCCATACAACGCCCTAGGAGATCCAACTAAAACATCTCCCTGCTCAAATATATCAACTTGTGAAGAAAAACTGCATCAAAGAGGCAGAATGAGCCTAATCATATCTATAAGTGCCCGGAACTAGAAATAAACTGTCTCATTAGACTTGGAGAGCCCAAATCCATCTAAGGTGTATACTCATACCCCTCATAGGTCTTCATCTGATCATCAATCATATCCAATAAACAATATAACCATATGTGAATAATCAGACACCAATAATAACTCAGACTTCATCCATCTGCTGCAAGTGTTAAAAGGTTAAGCCATGCTCTACAACTCATTCAAGTAACAATCACAACAAGTAGCATTCATTTCACTGGCGTTTCATCAACAAATACATATATAAGGCTTTATTTATTATTACTTAGACTTAGACTTTCAAGACTATACTCACTTCATAGCTGTAGCCAATTTGCTAGTGAAGGGTGAAAGGTGAAAATGACAAGGCTAAGGAAAATGATGACTTCCTATTCAACATCATGACACTTTGGATAAGGAAAAGGAAAACTCACTATAACCAAGGTCGAACAAACAACAACACAAGGAATGGCAGTGCCTCACAGATGGATGAGTTGTTTAGAGAGTGCTTATTCAACTTAGGCATCATGTCTACATCAAGCTTGATCCAAGTTCATTAGGATCACATTTTATTCCATGGCCTTTTTGGCCTATATGACCCTTTTGGGACTTCACCAGTGCTTAAAAGCACAGGTAATCGCAACTTTCATCTGGGACATATTTATTTTAATAAGGTGAGCAATTTTTGGATATAGCACATTTTAAACCATTGCTTTTTTGGACCTTTTCTTATACTCTTCAAGGATTATTTTAGCATTTCATTGCTCTTGCCATTTTTACATATGTTAAGAAACACAGTTTTACAATTTTCATTTTCCATGGGTGCATATTCAATATTTCAATACAAAGTAGTACATGAGCTTTCAATTTTAGCCAACAACATCTCAAGTGACTAGGGGGAGTTCTACACAATGCCAAACATCGGGACAACCGACCAGAATTATTTAGGCATGCAATCCAACTTACCAAGGAATGTTCTGTCACCAACTCAGAGCCGAGACACAATATAAACATGGAGGCTTGTCCAACAAAGGTTCTAGCGAGGAAAAAGATCCTCCATGCCATAACTCAAGAAGTCAGTTGGGTTGAAAACTAAACTGGAAGGTAATGGATGGGTGAAGACAATAAATGATGGAGCCAACACTAGCAAGCCAAAACAATGGTGGGAATGACTACCTCTATTCTCCCTAAGGAGGGCAAAACCAATGAGTATAAATCAAGAACTTCCAAGTCTAAGCAAGGACATCAATACATAGTACAAGATACAACCAAGTCCATATAATTATGACCGCCAGATCATGATACCACAAGTTAATATATGTCACAAGAATCAGTATAAGAGCAATAATAACCATAACACAATATAAAATGTTGAGTCATAACCATGCAATAAAATCCATCTGGGACACCATCTGTCCAATGAGAAAGAACTAATATAACACTGGGCAACCATGACTGCTCTGAAATAACATAAATGGCTACATCAGTCCTCAAATCTGAGTGTCCTGAGACTCAGTCCTGACATGGGAGAGTACAATAGTCCACTGGCACAAAAATGATCCATTAAAATTGCTCATCTCAGCATCTCATATGTAAGAGATCTGGTTGAAAAATGTACTGTGTCTGAAAAATAGAATATGGTAGCCGTACTACTATATTATGATAATACTCAGCAAAGACTCTACGGAAATTAGAAAAGGATTGATTGAAGAATTCAGAAAACCAAAATCTGAGGCGCAATACATCACTAAGGTAAAGGATATTAAGCAATATCCAAATGAAACTATTTGGGATTTTGATCAACGGTTCAAGACACTGATGGCAAGAGTCAGCTTTGAGACAAGTGATGTTCAACATAAGGAATGGTTGATCGTGGTGTTGGTACCGCACATCAGAATTTTGTTGATGCAGCTAATGATTGCGACACAGAGCGAGGATCTGGAAATTGCGATGAAGTTGGAAGCTTTACCTATTGGTGAGAATGCATTCGGTATAAACCAGATCCAAAGACAACCAGCAAATCTGACATTCTAGTTGCAAGATATCAAGAAAGGAAAAGAACATCGCGAGGAATTTTGGTGTACTCAATGCGATGCAGAGGGACATCATAAGGATCAATGCCCGAATTTTCGAAGTTACTTACTA
Source organism: Pseudotsuga menziesii (assembly GCA_001517045.1). Taxonomy (NCBI): domain Eukaryota; kingdom Viridiplantae; phylum Streptophyta; class Pinopsida; order Pinales; family Pinaceae; genus Pseudotsuga; species Pseudotsuga menziesii. The sequence goes on along the minus strand of LPNX010191603.1, from coordinate 11,584 downwards.
TCGGGAGCGCCAAACCCATTAAGTTATGGAGGCATGCCATGGTGCTGTATCTGCCAAGTTTATGGGAATCGACATGAATATTGTGGATATATGCAGAAGATGGTCATAGAGCCAACGAATTTGTACTGCACATTTTGTCGGTTAGTTGGGGATGAAGATAAGGATTGTCGCGCATATGATCTACTCCAAGACAGAACAATGGACATGTACTATGTGAAGGGAGAGGACCATCTGATGGTGCGACAACCGCAACAGCAGCCATAGGTGGTACATCCACCACCACAATCGTAGATGCAGTTTGTGCCGCAAGTGCAACCATAGTCGCAGTTTGTACAACAGCCGCAACCACAAATGCAATTTGTGCCATAAGCGTATTTTTATCCACCACAGTACAACCATATGCAGATGGCTCTGCAGTATGCACAATCGCAGTATGCGCAGTTACTACAAAATCCACCATAGAAACAACAATTGAATCAACCACAGTATCAACACCAAGGAGGATTTTGCAGAGGATTTCGAGGAGGACGAGGTGGAGGTTTCGTTCGAGGAGGAGGACGAGTTCGTGGACCTGTACAATGTTATAATTGCGGAGTACTGGGACATTATCAGAGAGATTACCCGTAATTGTAAGAAAAGTGTACCTATTGTATCAATGTTGACCACACCGTTGAGAATTGTCTGCAGTTGATCGCGAAGTGGCAGGAAAGAAACATTCCTCAGTTGCAGAACCACGCCCAGTTTCAGAGCTAGAACCAACTTTAGAATCATAACCAAAACGCGAATTAGAATGTGAACCAACCTGTGAATCCATCGGTGAACTAGAATCAGGGACCAACTATTGTGAATATCTCAACAGAACTAAGAACGTGGGATGTTGATGTTGATGTCATTACTCATGGAGGTGCAACGACAGGGGGTGATAGTCCATTTCCACGAATTCGGTTGGACGAGAACAAGAAGGTGCAGTTTGATGTTGATGCAGAAAGAGATACCTTCTTTTAAGCACGTGATGCGATAAGAAGAGACCCTGGTAAGTTACCTATTTATGAGATGCCAACTTCTTTTGATTAAACTTCGGTAGCAGGACCATCGCGACAACATGGTACCTTGCAGAGCTTCTTTGAAAGTTGTATGTCACTGGAGAAAGATCATGATGCCCTCACTGAGATTAAGGATCTGTTGCGTCGACCGGCGAAGGGACAAAAGGAGTCCGCAGTGAACTCTTTACACAAGAAGAAGACCGCAAAAGAGATGTGAATGAATATTCAGATTAGGGACTATGAAGTAGATTCGGTCATCTTCGATCTAGGATCAGACGTCAACATTCTAACAAAACAGACATGGGAAAATATGGGGAGTCCAAAGTTGGTTTGGTCCCCTGTGCAGCTGCAACTAGCTAACCATGCCAAGGTAACACAGACTGGGCGAATTCCGCGTCTTGAAGTGGAAGTTGAGGGGACGAAGACTTATGTTGATTTTGATGTTATTGAATTGGTTGATGGCTGAGGATCATATCCCGCACTGCTGGGGATCAGATGGGCCAATGATAGTTTGGCGGTGATAAATTTTAAGAAGTAGGTGATGACTTTTGAAAACTGCGACATCAGGGTCATTGCTTCGATGGACCCGACTAAAGGACGAAGATATGTGGAACTAGTTAAAGAAGAAGCTGCAAGAGGATGGGATCATGCATATAAAATCTCATAGGATTACATCCATTCGACTATCGATGGTGAGCTTGGTTGGCGCAGCTCTAGCTTTGCATCTTCGCATTCTGATGATGCTTTAGAAAACTGACAGAATCATATGCATGAGTATCGCTTTGGAAATGTGGCTTGATTATGTAGTAATTGTGTCGAGTCGCAATTGAAACTATTGAGCTCCTAGTATATGAAGGACTACTCGAGTTTTCTAAGTTTCTAGTTCAATTTGAGGATAAGGTGTCAGAACCACAGTGGTTGCTGGCGTTGGATGAATCATTGAAGGCTACTCCAGCACATTGGTGGGTGACCCATAAGAATTCGATCATTGGATGGTTGCAGTGTTGCAGGATGATGACAGTTCGATTTGGAAATGCAGAAAGATATCAAGCTGATAGGTATGCTTGTAGGAATGATCCGAGCGGTCATCTGATTGCATGTCAGACCATGTGGGCCTCGCGACCAAAGGATGAGTGGGTCCATTCTTTTGTCCACACGTTGGATGATATGTCGCGACCATGGTATGTATCAGTGGAGTTGCACAGAGAGATCACTACTTGGGAAGAGTTGATGACTTGCTTCAATCACACCTTTAGTTTTGTGGATACCAATGTAGCTATTCATAGTGCACTACAACACATCCACGATGTTGTTCTAAAGATAGTTCCAGTTCCATACCCAGTGGATCCGCATGAGATATGTCCGATGCAGTCGATGATGGAGTGCTACAATGTGACGGGAGGACCAGATGATGGCGATGATCCGCGGAACATCAATATTCCAGAGACAGAAGGTAGTCGGGATGTCGCAACACCTGATGTACCAACGGATCCAATGAATCAACTATTAAAAATTTGGAAGGTCAATATTGGGACCAAGGAGAACCCAAAGTTTGCAAAACAAGAAGACATGTGAGGTTCAGAATTGTGTTGATCTTAGAAAATTGAATGATGCATTTCTGCATGATCCATTTCTGGCACCATTCACTAATGAGGTACTAGAAGGAGTGGGCAGTCAATAAATTTATTCATTCACGGATGGATTTTCTGGCTATCAGCAAATTAAGATCGTGAAGGAAGATCAACATAAGACAACCTTTGTTACTGAATGGGGATGTTTTGAATACACTGTGATGCTATTTGGACTGAAAAATGCACTTGCAATATTCTCTAGGATTGTTATCACTGCATTGAAAGATTTAATTCAGAACTTTTTGGCAATTTACATGGATGACTAGATGGTTTATGGATTGATCAGAGACCATTTGGCGAACCTACGATTGATGCTGGAGTGATGTCGACAGCATCAGATTGCGCTAAATTGGAAGAAGTGCATTTTCTGCGCACCTTTTGGGATGTTTTTGGGACACATTGTTTGCAAGAAAGGATTGTTGGTTGACCCAACAAAGATTGCGCTAATTTTGAGCTTGCCACCACCTACAAATGTGAAGCAACTTAGAGAAACAATGGGACATACAGGATACCACTGCAAGTTCATCCAGGGTTATGCCGCAATCACAGCTTCCATGCAGAGGTTGCTAAAGAAGGATGCGGTATTTGTATGGAGTCAGGAGTGTCAAGGCAGTTTTGATACGCTAAAGGTAAAGATGGCTTATGCACCAATACTAGTTTTTCCTGATTGGACTAAGGAATTCCATGTCCATGTGAATGCATCGTCAATTGCACTAGGAGTGGTCTTAACACATCTAGGGGAAGGAGATATTGATCATCCGATTTCTTTTGCTAGTTGGAAGCTATCATTTGTCGAGAATAATTATATGACAACAGAGAGGGAAGGTTTGGAAATGGTATATGCGCTACAGAATTTTAGACATTACCTATTGGGCGGTCATTTCAAGATGTTCATAGACCACTCTGCTTTGAAATACCTGTTCAATAAGCCTGTGTTGGGGGGGAGGAATATGTTGTTGGCTACTTCTCTTTCAATAGTTTGACTTTGAGATAATTGTGAAACCTAGTCGCTTGAATGCTGGCCTAGATCACTTATCATGGATTGAGACAGGTGAAGAACCGACAAACATTGAAGATGGGTTTCCAGATGCAAAACTATTTAGAATATTGATGGTTGACAATTACTATGAGAAAATAGTTCAGTTTTTGGCGATAGGAACAACACCAGAAGATCTTACTACAAGTCAGAAGAAGCATTTGGTTGTTAAAGTTGCGAATTTCTAGCTGATCACTAGAAAACTCTATAAGCTAGGACCAGATGATATTTTAGGCAATGTGTCCTACCACATGAACAAGGGAAAATATTGGCGAAGGCACATGCAGGAGTCATAGGCAGACACTATGGAGGACGTGCTACTGCTAGGAAGGTGCTCTGTGCAGTTATTTGGTGTCCCACTCTCAATGGTGATGCAACATGTTATGCATGGTCTTGCAACGTCTGTTAGAGAACTGGGAAACCATCTAGGAGAGATGAGATGCCGCTGGTACCTCAGGTGACATTGCAAAAATTTGATAAATGGGATGTGGATTTTGTGGGACCAATCAACCCACCTGGGACAAGAAATGGTGCACGGTACATCATTATAGCGATAGACTATTTGACAAGATGGGAAGAGGCCACTCCTATTTTAAATTGCTTCGCTACGACAAAAGCGAGGTTCATGTTTGACAACATTGTTTCTCGGCTTGGGTGTCCTAGGATATTGATGAGAGACCAGGGGAGTCAATTCATCAATGAAACAGTCAGCACATTGACAAAGGAAATTCAGATACAACACAAGAAGAGTACCCCGTATCATCCACAGGAAAATGGGACAATGGAGGTGTTCAACAAGGTGTTGGAAAATGCGCTCACAAAGGTATACAACGCGAACTGTGATGACTGGGATTTGAAGATTCCAGCAGTCTTGTGGGCATATCGCACCACTTGTAAAATATTGACAGAACAAACACCATTCAAATTAGTATATGGGAAAGAGGTAGTCATGCCGATGGAGTACATTGTTCCAAGTTTGTGCATAGCAACATCGATGGGAATGGACGATGAAGCATCATTAGAATAACTCCTAGCGTAGTTGGTGTAGCTAGAGGAAGACCGCTTTGTTGCAGGTTTTCACCAGTGTGTTGAGAAGGATCGACAAAAAGCTTGGCATGATCGAAATATTAAGAACAAACATTTTCAGCAAGGAGACATGGTACTGATGTACAACGGAAAGTTAATGAAACATCCAAGTAAGTTACATATGCATTGGCTAGGTCTGTATTCTATTAATTCCATTACTGCAGGAGGTGCAATGCAACTGCAATAGTTAGATGAAGCTATGCTGCCAAAGCTAGTGAATGGTAGTAGGATGAATCCCTATAGGATAGGACAGAAATCATGCAATGCTTGAGGCATTGCACGGTGGAAAATTTTTTTGTCGATGCATGAGATGGTAGTAGGAGGGTGGCGCACCAAGAAGAAGTGGATGCACAAGTAGAAGAGTTAGTATCACGGATAGGGAGTCATACCGTGGCAGTTGTAGGGTCGAGATGAGTCAAGTCAATAATAAATTGGGTAGTTAACACAGTTAACCGACGATGCTCTTGGACAAGACGCATTTTAATGACGGATCCGACCGTTGGATTGACAGGATTGGCGGAAGATTCAAGCGATTAATGCAGGATTTGGTCGTAATGATGAAAAGGGATTGTAATGATTTGGTCATGATGGGCGAAAGATCAATTCAGCACCATAAGAAGAGGCCGAAAGCTATCGAAATTCACCATTTTGCAAATTTGAGTTGTTGATAGAGTTGTAGAGAGTGTTGCAGTGAGTTGGGTTGCAGTGATTGTTTGCATTACAGACAGAGTAAGGTCAAGTGCCCATTGAGAAATTGGGGGCACTTGTGCGGCATGCTGCATGAGTAGGTTACAGTAGAGATTTCCAGTGAGAGGGATTCACCAATCATCAGGGTTCCCATTAAAGAAGAAGTTGCAAGCATGCCGGTGGGTTCATCATCGATTCCAAAGAAGAAGAGAGGGGCATAGCAGCCCAAGTCCCTAGTTCAAAAGAAGCGGCAGATTAGAATGTTTGCGCAGGAACAGGAGGAGGCACCTGCACAGACGGCTCCATCAACATAAGGGATATTCGCTACGAATATTCTTGGGTATGTGCCTCCCTGTCAGCCTGATGCAAAGCCCAGGAAGACGATGAAGAACCAGAAGTACCCAGTTAGGATGCCGACAATACCACACGGCATGATATGTACCAGGGAAATTGTGCCCTCGCTGACGCGAATGAAATATGAGGACCATGATATGCTTGCATCGCCATAGATTACTACAGAACCGTATCTACTAGTGACACAGGCAAGAGGCGGCCCAGTAGCACGCATTGCACATGACTGGGCATGGGGTTTGGAGATATCAGGAATGTTGGGATTGATCAACATGCCGCACTTTGGGCGGTTGAATGAGGAAAATGCATGCGTTAAGAAGACCTTGGCATGCTTCCATGGCGGGATTCTATGGTTGGACCGGTCGGTCCCAGTCATTGTGGCACTTATTTCAGAAATCACGGGGCTACCCAAGGAGGGGCCCAACCCATTGCGGTATTTTAAGGGGAAAGACAACGACATGAAGTTTGCTTCACAACTAAAGAAACTATACAACCTGCAGCGTGACGGATAGGCATATCGCATTAATAGTATAAACGATCAGGTGGTTAGCTTCACAGCGAGGATTCTGGCTAGCAAGGTAGTGATAATGAACAGACCCAACCAATGCAATTCGAGGGTCATCACATGCACAGAGAAGTGTGCACAAGGGGTGCAGATGAACTAGTCGATGTTCTTAATGAACCAGTTCACAGATGATGCGCTTGCAGTCCAGGCAGGGCAGTGACCATTCACCTATAGTTGGCTACTGATCTTGATTGCGCTGGTGGCTTGGATGGAGATAGAGGATTACCAAGGGATGGACGTGGATGCGATGAAGGTTTGTAAGGGCACACGATACCAGAACCTATGGTACGTGAAGCGAGCAAAGCGACTTAAGGACTGTGTAATTCAGTTCTCGATATACTGGGAGGCATTACAGGTTGCAGCAGTGAAGGTTCTGTGACTGATGGAGGAAGCAGTAGTGAAGTACCAATGATTACTTCGGTTTGTGATTGGGCTGCATGCTATTCATGTACAGGAATGACAAGACCCAGATAAACAATGGCTACCCTTAACATACAAAGTTTCTGATGCAGACCTGGAAACTATTATGGTTGACTGGCCCTAGGAATGGCGCGAACTGGTCAGCATTGAGGAAGTGTCGATGAGTCCACCAACTGATGCACCGGTGGATCCTCTACCCGACCCGTCGAGTGATCATGACTCCAACGAAGTGTCAACAATGACCCCTAGTGATTAGGAAGTGGAGCGACTATTTGAGGAATCTCATATGAAGAAGAGGCAGGATTGAGGTGTGACCAGTAGCACCACACCAGTTATGGAGGAGCAACTGATCCATATCATTGCGACGATTACAACAGCTACTAAGGCACCAGGAGAGTAGATGAAGAAGAAAATGTCTGACGAATTTGGTGAGGTAAAAAATTGCTTTGACTCATTAGTTGATGTCATTTTGAATAAGGTGGCAGAGGCATCCACTGTGCAGAATATTGGCTTGATCAGCACTGAGACGCATATTAGGAATGTGCAAATTCTACCACATGCGATCGATACCAATAACAAGGATGTCAATGCCAGACTGCAACAATTACAAGATCTTTTTGTAGACATCAATGCGCTGTTGACACAAACATTGGTGCACATGAAAAGGGTCACCAATCAGGAGTTGGAGGATAGGGAACAAGTAAGTAGCAATCACTTCTTGAGGTCATAGGAGAAATAGGTTGAAGCTCACAATGAGATTGAGGCATTGCAAAAGAAAAAATCTCGGCTGATGAAGGAGAAAGAAAAAGAGATTTTGGAGCTCAAGAAGGAGCAGGATCGACTCATCGTAGAGAAAGCATAGCTCTGGGACAACAGGGTGCATTTGGAGTGTTGATGTAATTGTAACTTCGAAAAGTATTCACTTGTATTTCTTATTTATTGTAACCCGATGTTTATTCTGGGATGTTATTATGTCATGTCATGCCCTGATGCTTCGATCGAGAAGATCTATACTATAAACAAGTCATGTCAAGTCATTGTGGGTAACCCTCCTATTGTCTAAGGGTTAAAGTCCCCGCAATTCCGAGGCACTAGGGTTATTAGATTCACCTAGTGAAGTCGGCCCTAGTAGGGTTTTAGTCATGTCGGGAATTAGTATAAATAGAGAGGTGACTTCTCTATTTAGCATACACTCATCCACACTCAATTGCAGCGCATAGCTGAGGAAGAGAAAGACACTGGGGCAAAGAAGAAAGAGGTTACTGCTGTTGGGAGATCATCTTATTGTTTTGGGGTTTTATCTTTTGTGTTGATTCTATCTCTGAGGTAGTTGCGGGGTTTTCTCCATTTATGGTTTCCTCGAGGAAAAAACGTGTTCATTGTCTCTTGTGTTTGATTGTTGTACTTGTTATTCTCTCAGTTAAAGATCCTAATAATGCTATCTTAATGTTGAAAAACTAACATGGTATCAGAGCTAACCTGAGAAGAAGACACTGTGTAGCTACGGAAACTAAGGATTCCTACTTTGTGGATCTCTCTCCACATATTTTCAACAAAAGAAGGTTGGAATAACTCTCCTCCCTAGGGCGCATCTTTCTGTCGAAGCAGAAACCAATTCTGAAGTTTTTTTAGTTTTGGACCCGACACTGCTGCCAGAAATTAGGGCTTTTCACAGAAGAGGAATTTTTGAGTGAGCCCAGGCCTAGATTGATATCCTCTCCAAAATCGAAGTTAGGGATCAATTTCAAAGCATTTGGTTGTACAAAAGTCCAGAAAATCAAAACCCTAATTTGCTCCTGATCTAGTACTGCAGGATTTCAGCTCCAAATCCAAATCTGACATCTTGACCTAGTAAGATCTAATCTTTTGTATTTCCATTTGAGGTTCTCAGTTAAGATGTCTCATCATACCAAGCTTGATGAAAAGCTTGAGGGAGTTGATAACTTCCGATCCTGGAAGTATAGGATCTCCCTGGTCCTAGAAGAGAATGAGTTGGACTCCTACATCCATGAGGAGGTTCCAGTTCCAAAGGGAGATGATGCTAAGGCCTTGCATAAGAATAAGTTGGTTATGGAAAAGAGAATCATTGTTGATTCTATCAAGGATCATCTCATACCGTATCTGTCCTCCCTAAAGACACCTAAAGCTATGTTTGATGCCCTAACCAAATTGTTTAAAGGGAAGAACATAAACCGGAAGATGACTCTGAGAAACCAATTGAAGAATGTGAAGATTCAAAATGCAGAAACAATCCAGTCTTATTTCACAAGAGTTTCTCAGATCAAGGAACAACTGGAAGCAGTAGATGAAGAAGTGGAAAATGCAGAGATTGTGATGACTACCTTGAATGGTCTCCCTAGATCATGGGACTCTTTTATTCAAGGGATCTGTGCTAGAAAGAAGTTAGTCAAGCTCAACAGACTATAGGAAGAGTGCTCTCAAGAAGAATCTCAGATAGCAGCTTGAGAAGAAAAGATGGGAAGTGAAGATCAAGCTCTCATGGTACACTCCAAGTCAACCAAAAGAAGATCTCATCACTCCAGAGGTAAGCACTATCACAAAGATAACAATAGAAAAGATTTGTCTAGGATCATATGTTATACATGTGATGAAGCAGGACATTATGCAAGAAATTCTACTAAGAAACAGAATAAGAAAAGGAACAACAAAAGAAGACATCATGCTCATGCTGCAGAGGATGATGAACCATCCAAGAAAAGAACCAGATATGAAAGTGAAGATTCTTCAAGCGAGGATGAATATGTTTTTATTTCCGCTCTCACAGGAAACATTACTCATGGAATCAATGATTTGCTCATAGATAGCGGGGATTCCAAACATATGACAGGATTCAAGGAATCCTTTGTGAGACCGTCAAAACATGAATCACCTCACAAGGTGAAGCTAGGAGATGACTACCAATATCCAATAAAAGGTAGTGGAGAATATTCCTATAAGCTAGACTCTAGAAAGTCTCTGACAATGAAGGAAGTATTGTTTGTGCCAGGACTCAAGAAGAACCTCCTCTCCATATCTGCATTAGATGCCACTACTACATTTCAATCCAAAATCCGACGGTTTTTTCCGACGGCGCGTGGATTTTTTATTTTAACAGTGCCAAAAATAAGGAAGATAATTTTTTTTTTGAAATGGTGGTGATAAGCGTCGCTTAAGCGACGGTGCTAAAATTGCTATCCTCCTAAGTGTCGCTTAAGCGACGGTTTGCCTCCTAAGTGTCGCTTAAGCGACGGCTCTAAAAAGGTAGGCATGAGTCAAAAATTGGAAGAGTTCCTTAAAAATGTTGCATCCATGGTAAGGACAGAGTTATAGGATGCTATTCAATTAAAGTTTGAATAAGAGGTCAAGGAATCCTCTAATCTCATTTGATCCTTCCTACTTGCATGAATCTGTTGGAGTTAGTTGTTGTCAAACTTCACATAAAAGTACTAGTAAAATTTTTGTTATACAATAGGTGTTTTGTTATACATGGACTCTAACATGTCTTATATAGGGGAAACTTGTTCAACCTTTAACCTTTTTTTTCCTCTAAAACTACACTATGGCATCCGTAAATTCATAATTTTGGGTTGATATTAGAGAAAAATAATTTTATTCTAGGGAATTTTGAGTTTTCATTTAATTTACAAAAAAAACTAATGCAAATAACCAAATATCATGTACTATAGCCAAAGTCTATGATGTCTTCAACAACTATGGCTTTGCTAGTTTTGAAATTTGGCATATGTATGGCATGGATTGTGTCATTTTAATTTATCTTCTTATAGTAAGGACTATAGGATCATATATATTTAGGTATTTTGAACTTTAATTTACAAAACATTAAAAAGTAGCTTTTCGCATGGTTAATGGTGACTTTATATAAGGTGAACAAATTAGGCTTGTGAAAAAATTGGTTCCATCATGTGAAGTTAGACCTTAGGGAAATAGAGAAAAATTGGGAAAAAGATTTTAGATACTACATCCGTTTATCACTGCATACATTTAATAAGGGTGATGACTGCTTCCCTTTTATTTGTGTTTGTTTCTTTCATTACAATTTGGTCTCTTTTCAATATACTGCTAACCTTGGCATGCATGGCCTCTATGTATGATATTTGGCCTCTAAGTTGTAACATGGAACCATTATAAGGTTTTTAGCACCAAGGATGGGTCGTAGGACAATAGGAATGGATAAGAGATGAACTAATCCTTAGTATATAAAACAATGTTTTAGGTAGTCTACTTAAAGAAAAACACCTCGAACCATTGCACTTGATCTCAGGAGAGTATCGTTTTGCTCCAACTTGGGATATGGGTAGGTAGTGCCAACAACATCACATTGAAACATCACACATGATCTCTGGAGGGTAACCATGGACACCAAGTGGAGATATGGGAACCATTAGAAGTTTTTGTGCACTAGTTTTAGGTATTGAGGTATTAACCATTGTCAGTGTATGAATCTCATGCATTGGGATACATAGGAAATTTTTATGCCTAAAGGTCTAACGATGATGTCTCTAACCACCAAAGATAATCTCTCAAGGTGATGATGTCTCTAACCACCAATGATGTAATATGTTTTTTCTTAAATAAAAAACAATACTAATTTATAACTCATTCCTTAAATTGTTTAAACTTTATTATATCATATCCCTCCGACGCATTGTTTAAAATTTCGATTCCAAAATGTATGTGTGATATTTAAAGGTTTATTAACATATGGAAACCAGGCTCGCGGGGATTCATCTATACCAGGCCATTT
>LPNX010191592.1:5338-22886 GCA_001517045.1 Pseudotsuga menziesii | reverse complement strand
ATCAATGAAGGCACAAAAAAGGGAAAACATTTCACAAACAATATTTGAACTTGAGTGAGGTGGGTAAACAACTTCTCATTTTAATCACATAAGCTAAGATAAAATTAACATGCTTATAAAGGAAATTAGTTTATATTGTCCAAAATTAATATCATAGAAATAGATGTTTATTACCATTGAAAATATTAATAGGAATATTAAATTTATGAGATGCTCTCATCATGTTCTCTAAATCTTAATAAAAAATAAAAACAAAAATTATCATACAATGTTTACTTTAATATAAACCATTTTACTCATTAAATATTAATTAATTAAAATACCTAGTTTTCTTAATAAATGACCTAAATATGTTACATTTTAAGACTTTCTGGAATCACAACACCATAATCTTATCTCAAAAGATTCAAGTAATTGTAATACGAAATGGAGATTTTACTCTATGGGCTACCCTTATCTTAAATTAAGCCTTGTTACCATGATTAATCTTAAAATATTTTAGTAATTTTCCAAATTGTATTGTTAAATAATGAAATTTTTGACTTAATATTACAAATTCTATATCAATAACTAATAAAAATATATGCATTATAATTTTATTTAAAATATTAAATATATTTTTTATATTTTTTTTATTAACATGATTTTTGTAAACATAATAATTGCTTTTATATATTTTTGTTTTGGCCAATGGACACCATTTTTATAAAGACATTCTACAATGTTTCTTCTTACACTTGCAAAACAACAATTTAACAATTTGTATTTAAAAAAATATATATATAATCTAAATTTCAATAAATTAAAACAAAATATATAATCTATATTTCAATAAATAAAGATTCCCAAAATTTTCCATTTATTCCATTTAATAATGGAAAGTATAATTAACCAAAAATATTACAAATTTGTTTCCATTTTTCTTTATATTATTTCATTTTTAAGCTTTATATTATTGTTTCTTTTTTAAGTTTTATATTGTTTTCTTTATACTTTTTATTGTTTTTTTAATCTTTTATATTTCTTCTCTTTAAGCTTTTCAAAAGCTGAGACTTAGAATATTGCTTTTCTTTTAAGTTTTTATATTTATTTTCTAATTGTTTCCTTTATATTGCTTTTAGCTTTAAGCTTTTCTGGGTTGGTGAATTTCTCAATATTTGTGAGACCAATGTGGTGCATTGCTCAGTCGCCAGTTATTTGCATAGCTATGTATGTTTTCCTTACTACTGCTATTGAAGTTTCCTTCTAGTCGCGTCGTTCTAGTTTCTTGATTGGTGTCGGTCGCCTCATCATATGAATTTGAGAAGGATTTCTGGACTCTTCTGAAACCGTGGGTATTATTCTCCTCTTACATGTTCTTTGCAAATGTATGGTTAATTTCGCACTTTTAACACTCGCTATTTTCCCATTTCCATGCATATATATAAATAAAGGAAATGAGAAGGAGATGGGATTTTTTTTAAGCATATATTGGATTAGATTCTGGGTGGTATGGCAGCATTTGGCTAGCTTGGTCGCATTTCCACCTTGCAGTTTTCGTGTCGTTCTGGTCTCTGAATTTGAGGAGGATTTCTAGAGGCTTCTGCCAACCGTGGGTATCATTCTCTTCTTGCATGTTCTTTGCAAATGTATGGTTAATTTCGCATTTTTAACACTCACTATTTTCCCATTTCTATGCATATATATAAATAAACAAAGGAGATGAGAAGGAGATGGGATTTTTAATTTTATTTTTAAGCATATATTAGATTATATTTATTTTTAAGCATATATTGGATTATATTCCCAAACAAACCGCCTGCGTTTAAAAATTATTAATGCTTTGAAACAGCAACGCTCTGGTTCTCGATGCATGTTTCCTGCATCACTTGGGACCTACCAGAAATGAGCTAAACCTACCTGACCTATTGGCATGCAGATCAATTGCTCATTATGTAAACAATTCTAGGCAGTTTGCATAGGATAATGAACAATAGAGCCGAAGGGAGATGTCACTTGCTGCGGTACGGTCATCTGAGGCCACAACCAATTGACCACATTTATGAGGGTAGATTCGCCAGTCAAAATATCTTCCATGCACAAACCATGGGAATCGTTCAAAGCCCTGCCCTCACTCGATTCTCCAGATCTTTCCTTTTTCCAGCAGTATCAACGTTCTTATGCATTAGGCTTGAAATGTCTTCCACATAAGCCCATAAGCAAGAGTCCTGAGTCAGCAACTTGGGCTCATCTCTGCCGGTAGGGAACAGTTGCAGCTATGGTTTCTTAGTATTCTCAGCATTTTCCAACCACTTTTGAAGAGTTTTATAGCGACGAGGCCCTCCGTTTTTGCCCAATATCCAGTGGCTCAACCAGTAGCCTGTGGTGAGTGCCCCTTTTTATCAACTCTTCACTGCATTGGAAATCAAACATGTTCTCTATGATCTCGTCCCACCAGCCTCCAAACATGTTCTCTATGATCTCGTCCCACCAGCCTCGTCAGATTCGCCCGGAAGTCTAGTCAAAATAACCATTGCAGTTTCTTAAGCGTCAAAATGTAAATGTTTTCTAGAGAACCAACGATCATTTCTGGCAGGCATTTCCACAACTTCTCCTCTCTTTCCATGGCCATAGAAATTTTGATTGCTCGTCTTTTGATTTCATTTACATTGATGTTGTGTATGGTTTTATTTCGTTTCGTACTTTCTGGATGGGTGGTGCTTTTTTTTGTTTGTTTTCGTTTCGTGCTTTTTATTACAACCTGTTTTTTTTAATTGAATGGGATATTATTTTTTATATGATTATTTCTTTTCCCACATGTATAATATGTATTACTATTGTGTTTTTTAACTTCTGATAAGTTTTCTTGAGATTTTCCATCTTAGATGTCCTCTCCACATTAAATGGTATCTTTTCTTTAGGTTTTAGGTTCAATATTTTTTTTATGCATCAACAAAGTTTACAAACTTCAGTCCGGCTTTTTATGCATCAAATTCTAATTATATAGTTATTGGACTATTACAAGAGGTATTGAACATGCTTAGGTACTATTTTGCTATATTTTTATTAGGTTGTTGCAAGCTATGTCGGTTAGTCTAGGTTAACAACCTAAAGGAGACATACTCTTCATGTTGTGATATAGATTTTGTAACCTTTCATGCATTAAACAAACACAAAAAGAGTCAACTAAAGCACCTATAAATGACAACATCAAGTAAAAGTTATCCATGTACAAATATTTTGCAAATATTTTAAAAAAGATAATAAGAAGATGTTATGTTATTATATAATAAATATTTTATAACCAATTCCAAATTATTCCAAATCAAAGAGTGGAAAGTACAATAATTTCCCACAAAAGTAAATTCATGGGATTGCTTTATAAAAACATACATAAGCTTCTCAACACAAAATAGATAAATTGATTAGCCAACAAGACTTATTAGGAGACGATTTTCACAAAATAGAGAATTTTATTACTCTCATAGACTTTTTAGCATGAGATTGTAATAAAATAGATCACTAGGTGATAATATTTTAATAAAAAAATATTGATGGTAGAGTATGATTTTGACTTTAGATAAAGATCCTGCTGCATCCATGCTATTCAACAGTGCAAGAGAAACTTGTGAGGAATATATGATTATTTTTATAGATGTTCCTTTGAAAAGCATGTTAAATGTGCAGCTGGAAATGTCAAAAAAGAACAACATATCACTCATTAATAAACTGAACTAGATAATGATGTCCACAAAGCATTCCAAAGGATGCAAGTCCCTAGAATGACACATTTATTATCCATTTTGATTCTAACACATTAAAAGTTAGTTCTTGAAGAACATATTTACGATAAAATTACAATGTAATTTAGTTTCAAAGAAGGGAATTGTTTTCTACAGTATCTCCACATATTGTATTGCACGATCTTCATTTTAACCACAACATGCATTATTCTGGAAGATTTTGGTTGATCAAGTATCGATCTACCATTTAGTTATTCCAACATAGAAAATATAATATAATATCAATGCTAATAAAAATAAAAGAAAGAAATATACAAAAGGGAAATTGACAGGTGATATTGACTGGTAGTGTATAGTCATTCTCCCTGATGATTCAACTCCCAGTCCTAGTCACAACACATATTAAACATAAAAAAATATCCTCTAAACAAAATCAAAATGATTACCTTCCATGGTCGATGCGTATGTGACTACATTAAAATCTTTAAAACCGATCCATTCATCAGCAAAAGGTTAATTCTAAGACTGAATTTCTTTACTACGAGCATAATATTTGTTAATTTTCCATAGCCAAAGAAACCAATTTCATGGATCCTGGGTCCCACACCATTCATTAAATTAATGAGTATATGTGTGTTAGTTGAAAGACGTGTTTAGTAATTCAACCAATCATGCAACAACGAAACGATAATGGTTTTGGGGAGTGTTCCACAGAGACAACCTTCCCATCATTTCCATGTGGTTTTTTCTTTGTTGATTGCAAATAGGTGGAATAATGTATGGGAAAGAGTAACAGTGAGCCAACAAATTTCCAGCAAATCATGAGGACTGTAACACCCTGGTTTTGACCCCATTGCATTAGAGGTATATGATGTATATATTGTAAATAATCATGGTGCGGAGCTAAAGGCCAAGGCCCCACCATCGATTGGTTATGCATTTTTTTGGGTTGAAATTGTCACTGATGGTATATTGGGGCATGTGGTATACATACCAAGTTTTTTAATCATGTAAATATACATCTTTAATTAAATGAACCCAATCAACTATGTTCACGGCAACTAAATTGATAAGGGGCATGATTTTCACAAGGATAAGGGGGGGCGGGGCAATTGTCCAACTTTTGGCTATGGGGGAAAAATCCATGTGTCACCACCCTGTTTGAATTGCTCAACTTCCCTTGTCTTATACAACTACCACCTTAACCGTTCTGATGAGTAGTTGAGGCAGTTATTGTTTGGGAGTGGGGGTGGTAGGATTGTCAGTCCTTGCCCACTTGCACACTCCACCAGCATTGGGAACCTCACGTTGGGAAAAGGAAGTGGAACTCAGGAGGCTTTCCACTCTCTCCACGACAGAGCTAAGAGGAATAAATGCTCCCGCACCCCCTACTCACGACTCTCCATTGTTTGTTCATCCTCACACAGGGATGGGACTCTGCTCATTTTTAATGCACAAGCATATTTTCTGTTTGATCTCATGCAGCCACAAGGGAAGCCACTTATTGATTGTCATTCATGTTTTTCCACAGAGTGGAATTGGGTGTGTTTTCCCTCTGTATTTCAAGGTCAGGTGCAAGTTTCCCTGACGCACAAGTTGAGAGTCTATATATTCTTCCCTAGAGCAGCCTGTGTAAGTATTTTCCGCTTGCTTTGTTTCCCGGGATGGACTGTTGTTTTCTGTTGTGAATTGTGTTTATTGATATGTTTTGGGACTGTTGTAATTCACTTGGGAGTAATTTTGGCCATGATAGGGCCAATAATGACTCAGGAGTCATTTCCCCTATTTAAGCTGTAACTGCTGATTAATTTCATGCATGCAATGGTTTTTCCTCGGATTGTGTTGGGTGCAGGGATGGGGGATTGAGTTGCTTGAGAAAACTGGTGTGTTTGGAAACCACACAGATAGAGCTAGAGGGCTGGCTTTCTTCTCCACAACCCTTAAATAGCACTGGAAGGGAAGTCAGGGCCTAAGGGAGTGTGTAGCAGAGAAGGGACTCATTCCTTATGTTGGGTGTGTGTGGGTGTCTTAGAAGTCAGGCTAGTTTGTGTGTAGCTAGTCCTATCTCTCTAATGAGATCACCAGTTTAGCATTTAGCCTTTCCCAACTCCTTGATGGATTGATAAAACCAACTGTGTTGGCTTGGCTATGTTTTGGTGTACCCTTGGCTATGTGTAAGCTTTCTTGTTCCTTATTCCTTGGAGAATCATGCCCAACTCGAGGGTGGAAGCATTGCTAAGAGATTGAGGAGCACGCTGGCCTATGGTTGGGTGGAATGTTGCAGTGACGTAGCTGGTTGTGGAACGAGTTGTTTATGAGATAAGTAATCTTGTCTATTTCACTTTCGCAATCATGTTACTGTTAATGAATCTGATGAACATGTCGAATTCTTGTATGAAGGGATGTTTCTTCTGTTGTGTGTGATAAATAGTTGTATCCATGTATGTTTTACTTCAATGCATTTTGTTTCATCATTTTATGAATGCACATGTTCATGGGGCTAGTTTCCCAAATGGTTAAGGCCATGGCAGCGTCCTCTTCGTTGGTCGGAGGATTGAGGACGTTACAATGTGGTATCAGAGCTCATGTTGCAACATGGGTTTGAATGAGCCATGAAAGATGCAGTGACAGAGGCATGATTTATTTCTGCCCAATAGAGATCATAAGTTTATGACAAAAAACTTCCACAAAAAATTGTCTAAGTGTTTGAACTGTCGATTTATCGGAACACTTAGTGGGAAGGACTTCCGATGTAGCGGAGAGCTAGGAAGAAGCACACCTGATGGAGGACAGTTGCAAGGAAAATTGCAGAAAATGTCGACAAAAAATAGATGTTCGGTTTTCCAACACCGCGGAAGAACTTAGTGGTTTGTCAGTCCGTCGTTGCGGCTGCCGTAGGGACTAAAACACCGATGCAGCAGTGTATAAATTTATATAACTCATACGGTTACTAAGAAGGAGAGTTTCAAGACAGTGGGTTGACAACTTGTTTTTTACTAAAGTTTGATTTAAAAGCAAAGTTGTTGTTTTAACTCCTATATTATGATCTTCAATTCATTACAAGTACTTGTATTTGGAATTTAATGCTTGTATATATATTATCAACTGAAACGCTTAAATTTGTATTTCCTTTGAGTGATGCACCAATGCAGCAGACAAGGGGAGGGTTAAGGCTGAGTTTAATAATTGTCACAATGCTTTATCTTTCATCTTGGGTGATATGCATTAGTACCAATGCTGACAAATAACATTCCACTCTTCCAATTGTAACATCCCCGCTAAACAATACATAAAAAATTTCTAATTAATCCAAGAAACAGAAACTCCACTCTATCTTTAGGCACAACTCCACTCTTCCTGCATTTATTTAAGCATTTCTATTTATGTACACACAAAATAAACAAAAAAAATTTCTTACAAAAGCCAATGGTTCACAGAGTATAGAACATACCTGTGTGTATGCGAGTTCATTAGGTCGAACTGTTATTAACCTCATACCTAGTTGGGTGGAACGTTGCAGCGACATAGCTAGTTGTGGGTATTTTTATTAATTGCATATTTACATGATGTCTCAATTTTTTTACTATGCCTAGCTAGCACAATAACCATCAACATCGATTTTAAACTATAAAATCTTATATCTACCCTATTGTATTATCAAATTTTATACTCTGAGACCGCAATACTAATTCTATATATATTTTTATTTTATTTTTTTTCACATGAAAACTAGATGACATCATAAAATATAATTAATTGAATTGATTAAGATATATCCTCTTTCCTCATTACCATTGAGTGGCTGTAGAGAATTTTCACCTTCTCCGATATGCAAACCAGAGCACACTAAATACAATTACGCTTAAAAGTGCAAATTTAATGAGACAAAAGAACTATAAGAGAGTATTGATTAACACTCTTGGAAATAATCTCGCAAGGTTTACTTGGAGTAGAGAGACGTAAGAACATGGTCGCTGGTACCAAACAAAGAACAAAATGTTTACTACAAAAAGCAGATGCAACGATAAACTAGATATTTACAAATGAGACAAACAATTTCTTTTTATCAAACCAGGTTCATAAATCATCCTCTTTTCAATCCAATACAAAGTGGTCTTTTCTTTTCATCAAACCTAAAGTGGGTAATGTACACTCCCACAAAAATATAAAATGCATTCATTTTCTTTATATATATTATTTATAAGAAAAACATTTTCCAAAAATAAAATCAACAATCATTTACATTAACATTATCTAAAACTATTTCACATTCCTTTGACCTCAACACCCTTATCTAAATAATCATTGAAGGAACAAGGTATAAAATTCTTACTCTACCTTATTCAAAACACACGAGATAACCAAATCTAAATCCATATCATTATATCTATTAACAATAAAGAAAGCATTTAATTTATTTGTCCTTAACCCTTTACATGATAAAGTATGTAACAAAATCCTTGCTTCCTATTCACGATGACCATTAAACATGTACGAATTCAAATACGACCCTTTTAGTATTAATTACAATGGTTATCTTTGACTAATGCATTGTAACGACACGGTTTTTTTTTTCCATCATTTATATTAAGTGATAAAGGATAAATAGTTAGTCCCAAAACATTTCATCTTTACCTTAGCCATTCATCCCAACCCTAAAATGAGCATGATTGAGAGTAAGGTTGAACCTTACACCCATAAAATGTTGTATGACTACTTAAGGGATCAAGACATAAATTAGGGTTGGCTAGTCAGCTCACAACCATCATAAAGAAAAATTAAGAACACCAAATGCTTCCTTACCATGGATCTCCTACCTTTTCTATCAATCTTAATATAAGATGACTACAAATTTACGAGATGTACATTTAAGCAGAAATAAATATATCCATGACATACTATTATCTACTAGAATCTATAAGTGTGGGCCAAGACAATATCGATCAATTGTTAATGTGACATAAAGTAATATCCACCTCACTACAATCAACATATCAAGATTGATGTACTTATGTGGCCGCCTCACGAGCAATGCTCTCTCCACTTGTACACGATCTATCAAGTTGTAGATTCAAGGTCAAGGGTCATGCCCTATATTTCTATAACAAGAATAAATAAAACACATTGAGAGAGAAAAAGAAAAAATAGGGGACTATGTCATTTTCTTAACAATGGTTTTTAGAGACATTTTAAGTAAAAAAATTAAAACTATATTTTGACCTTATTTCTAATTATTTTCCACTATTTTATTTATTCCCAAAATAATCATAACTACTATATACATATACATAAATATGTTCAATATATAAATATTCATACTATGAATAAATATATAACTTCTAACCTTTTCAATCTCCTTACAAAAAGAACTCTCCCACCTTAATAATTTATTATATTATATCCAACATAATAAAACATTTTATGACCATAAAATGGAATAATATTAATGACTATAATGTTTTCCATTTATCAAAAGGGGTCACTTGGCTACGGATATGGGGATTTTCAAAGGAGTTTAACAACCACCAATAGCAAAGGGTAAACGCCCCAAAACATGCTAACAACGATCCTTAATAAATTTAAAGTAAATTATACTAACAATCTTTTTACCCCGTCCTTAACAAATAAAAAGAAAAATTGTATACAAATAACTCCACCTTTTGAGTCAACAAAACCCAGTAAACTATAAATTACAGATCGATTTCCACATGGATAGGAATCGCCATATAAACACACTAAAAAATATCATTAAACTGGAATCATTCATGATTCCGTGGTAAATAATTTAATAGGTTGTATAGAAAATAAAAGATAAGTAAAAACATGTATTAGAAACCTAGCTTCCACAGTTATTTTTGAGATAAACTGCATACTAAGTGGAAATATTCACTCAGATTCGAATCCATACGACTCATATATATATAAAAAAAAACATTGAGAATTACACAAGTATAGAGTCCATAGTAAATTAAATTGATCACTGGTTTAGATCAAAATGCAGGCCATAAGTCATATATCTTCGATCTTAATCAATGCAGGAACTAAAGGCATAAAACTATACTTCAAATCTAAATTTGAAACGTAGCAATCACTTAAGTTCATAATCTCATGGCTAATACCAAAGAGGCGTTACTATGCCTTTACCAAAAACTCTCGTTCTAAAGAAAACAGATCTAAAACAATTATGCATTTACAAACCAATTTCTAACACCAAGATCTAGATTTCCAGCAAATCTATTTAGACACCGACCACCAAACAAAGTCCAAGAATTTATTCAAAATCTCAGGTCTCATGTAAACATGCATACAATCCATGCTCAATAGAGGAAAACACAAATGATGGTTGAAAAACTCTTACCAGATGATCATGGTGAGTAGAAGGTAAAAAAAATGTTGACAAGCTGGTTTATTTGTGCACACCGATCACAATAAGGACCACCTTCCCTAAAATAATCTTTCCATCTCAGGTTCCAATCTTGTAGGTGCCAGAGCTCGCCCTTCGGAAACATCTTCTTAGCACGAAAGGAGGATCACTGTTCCCTCCGCACTTTAGATCAATAATTACTCTGAGATGGTTGCTGTCGAGCCTAAATTAATACTACTACAAGTTTATGAACTCTTGCAATGTATATAACAAATCATTTAATACTATAAGTTAATACTAGTGCAACGTTATGAACTCAAACGTATCTATCCAATCATTTAAAAAGGATCCTCAGCTTAAGTGAAAGCAATTTATAACTGGAGGTTTTTTTTCTTTTTTTTGTAGGATCGCCCAAATAAAGCGGTGGAGTCTCTAGAGATCAACCGTCGTAAGTGGAGTTTAAACATAGATCTCGTGAAATCAATGATCTCTCAAAAACAAAAATCAGAATTAAAGATTTGTGCCAAAACCCTGGATTGGATGTTACAGACTTGCTCTACTTGCATCGATAGACAAGGAAGAGGCTACTTTGATATAACGATGGAATTTTATGTATTCATTTCAACAATGACACGTGCAACCCTTTGCATCCCTTCTGTAATACAAGATCTCCTGTTAAACAGTGTAAATACCTATAAAGGCTGACCCTCCTCATAGTTTGTCAATGGTATGAAATTAATAAATTATGAATGACCGAAGAGGTACAGTCATAAGCATACCACACAATGCGTTATAAATCAATATAACATAGTCATTAAACAACAACCAGAAAAACCACATGCACCTGACCAGAAATATTCTACGAAGAATTATCGAGAACACCTCCAGTGTTTACTCTTCTCTGGGACAAAAGGAAACTCAGACTGAAGTAGATCTTGAAATTTTAACTGGGAATAATTATTCTAGAAATAATTACAAAGAACCTGCAATGTTCATTGAATATTCTTCTCTAACAAACTGTTCATCTTTACAAATCATATAAAGACAAGAAGCCGTCAAAAAAGCAAAAAACAACCATTCCAGAGCTTTTTAATCTAAAAGCCAAGGGATATCCAGCAGATTATAATTTTTATTTCCAAAAATATATCCATGCACTTGACAGAAAGTTTAGGGGCCTGCATACTTTCCTAGGATACAGTACAATTAGTCATTTTCTCTTCCAGAAGAGCTAACTGACTTCGCAGAGTTTGTGAATAAGCAAGTTCCCTCTGTAATGAATTCTTCATTTCATAGTATTTTTGCAATTTTTCATCCATCTCGGCTGTAAAGGGTTCCACATTGTATTCAGTCTTTTCAGAATCTCGTGTCTCCGGTTCAGCTGCTTGTTCGACTGAAGAAAAATCAGCCGGTCCACGGGCATCCTGGCCGTTCTGTTTTGCTTTTGACTCTATATTCAATATACTGTCATCGTTAATGATTGAGCTGGTATATGTGCCTTGTAAATGCTGGATTTCCTCCAGAGAAGCACCTTCTTCTTTTACAGCAAGTTCTTCTACAGCTTTGTTGAACTTATTCTTATTCTTCTTGTTCTTCTTTCGTTTATCTTCATCCATGATATGTTTCTTGCTGCCAATTCCTTCGTATTTAACCCTAGCTTTGCAAACTAGTTGACGCGGCCTAACGAGCACCTAACTTATTTGCTCCAAATTTTTCTGCTACTGGATTTGTTAATTGCACGATTCACACTGGGGTTTTACTAATAACTCAAAAGCGAAATTAATTTAAGCAGCCTGCTCCCAAAATGAACCCAACGAACAATCTCTTCTGGCATTAGCAAAATAGATCCCAAGATGAGCAGAATTCGAGACATATTTTGTGAAAATCGTAATCTTCCCGCATATTTTACAGAAATGGATCAAATTCAATTGACCTTTGAATGCCGATTAATATTTTGAACCATGTTTCGGCCATGTTTTTGAGGGAAATAATTTATAAACCTCTCCCATTTCCACCATTGAGTAGACAAAACTGAAACAGTATTGGTCTTTTTATCGTGTAATTACCTATCGTTCCCGTTGTATCACTGTAACGAGTAGAAGAGATACAAACTATTTTGTAATTGCCATAGAAAAAATAAGGAAATTCCAGACAGTATTGCTCGTTTAAAACCAAAATATAGCAGAAAGGATTTGTGACCCGGAAATTTTTGGATTGAAGACATTCGTATGCATTATTGGGGGAATGAATAGATCCGAACTGCTTTTCAGTGCATCATCCAGAGGTTCGATCTTAAATCAAACGCAATTAGATTTTGCATTCCATGATCCAACACAGGTAACATGCTCTGGGCGCGGCACAAGATCTTGCGTAGGGTGTCGTAATCGAATTTAATCAGTTGGGAATGTAAACCTTCAATGTCGTTCCTCTTCAACTATTCACTTAGTGGAATAAACAAATTATCGATCAAATTTGCATACTACCTGTCAAACTCAGACCATGGAAACCTATGAATAGGTTCAGATCTACAATTTTATAGTCAAACGCAGTCAAAGGAAACGCATGCTTAGATCATATCTAAAATTCAGAAAAGATTATCCACATGCACCAAGTTCGGATCAGGATTCTCCAGATTCGTAAATTTCATCGAAGTCGCATACCAAGAACCATGCGGCAGTCAAGATCATATATGTAAATCACAATCAAACTAGTGTATGACGCACTTAAACACATATGCAGAGATACAGATGTGAATCGCAGTCACACAGAGTTAAAACGTAGTCAAACAAGTGTAAATGACAGACAAGGAATCATGTGTAGAGTTTGTCTAGTTCAGTAATTCTTTATCGTGACAAACAACACACTCATAAACAAATCTCATAGATTCGTAACACCTGTGAAGAGCCCTTGAGGTCTAGTGTTCGAACGTGGGCTCTGATACCATATGTAACATCCCCGCTAAACAATACATCAAAAATTTCTAATTAATCAAAGAAACAGAAACAAGGTGTTTGTTTTGACTGTCAAGATATTTTATTGACCATGCAAATAACCATAAGTCAAGCCAAAATATATGACAAACTAAATCAGATCTACTTACTTGAATCCAGGGGAAACACACTTGGAGAATCAACTCCTCCCAACCATAGGAGGCAGCAACTCAACGGTTTGCTCCGCTCCACCCCCGAGATGGATCACCAACCATGCACCAGAACAGTAAGTAACTTCCTCACGGCACTCAATCCTCAGAGTCCGTAACAAGCTACAACAAGAAAGCTTCCACGCGGCACTCTCTCTCAGAGTCCGTAACAAGCTAAGCGATGGACTTATGAAACGGGAGAAACACTCAACACATGCATTCACAACAAAGTTTCTCCATGCACAACACGGCGTCCCGTGCTATTCCGGTGCACTTGTATATATAGCTTTTGCCCAGGTCTTATGCCATCCCAATCAAATCTCCAATCAGATCTCTAAATCCCTATGATTTAGGATCTTGTCTGGTTGTTGAGTTTTGGATTGGATTTGACTGGTATCAATCAGTCTATCTTGCTTACACATGTTCTTTGGTGCCATGGTTGGTGTCCCCTCATGTAGTTGAGTTCTCCAAGTGTCATTTTCTTTATTAATAAATAAATAAAATGTTTGTTTGTGCAAATGTTATTTCAGTCTTTGAGTTTTATAACTCATTACATAATAAAAATAATAATTTTTCAAAACATGAAAAATAAAAGTAAAGTCATGGGGGTATTACACCAATGATGTGGATCTTTCTTGAAATTGGTCACTTTTTTCTATTAGGCAAGTGTATGAATACAATCTCCTGCAAAAAAATGAAAACCTACTTAATGAAACGCAAGATAATCACTTTCTGCAATGTATATAATTCACGACTGAACAAACATTTTCTATGACATTTGAGAGGAAATAAAACTTGATGAATACCCAAGTTGGAGGTTTATGCCTTATGATATAAGGTATATCTTATTGTTGTTTTTTAGAATACCAATAATCATTTACAGCCCACCCTCGTTGAAAATATTTACCTGTGGCAACCTATGATTTTTTTTTTTTTAACTATACAATGCCCCATCGCATTTTCGATGACTGCTAGCCACGTCCAACGAGGTTTCCAAATATTCGACAAGAGAAATCGCCAAACCACCGATGAGAACTCATTGCAAATCCGGCCCCATCTCTTCTATTTTTTGACGCCTTATGGCCTCATCCAACGAGGCCGCCATAACTACAACAAGCCAGACCATCGGACAATCGACAAGCAAGTGTAAAAAAATTGATAAACCATTCCTCTAATTTGACGGCATAATCCTGAATTTTTATAGAAGAACTGTCTGGCATTCTAACAAGCAGAATTCATATTCTTGACGAGGATAAGTCATATTTTCGATGAGGAGAAGTCGAAGTTTTGACGAGCAGACGTCGAACATTTGACAACTTAGTGGTGAAATCTTTTGGCTTAGTACGTTGAAAAATCAGCGGGTATTGGCTTGTCATCGAATATCCGATGTTGTGCCACTAACAATAATAAAATTTGAGGTTGTCAAATAACCGATTGGGTATTCTCGAATTTCAAACATGGCAGCCGCCGGATTTTGGGCTCAAATTCTGTTGTGGTTTATAAATTGATTAATAGAAGCAAGGAAACAATCATTTTAGAAGGAGGATGGACATGTGTATTTGGTCCAGTCCTCTCCCTAGGACCTCCTACATGTCGTCATATTTCCTTATTTCTAAAGACCACCCAATCGGAGGTACTAGTTTGGTATGGTTTGTAGAAATAATGAAGTAACATTTTTTGAATAAAAAGTAGTAAGAAAAATGAATGAAATATTGTCTACAATTGGTTGAGATAATCTCATTTGGGTAATGGTCAGAAATATCTTGTCTCACCCTTAGACACTTACAAGAGTGATATTATTGGTACCTTGTCAACATCAATTAAGGCATAGACGTCGAACATTCGACAACTTAGTGGTGAAATCTTTTGTCTTAGTACGTTGAAAAATCAGCGGGTATTGGCTTGTCGTCGAATATCCTATGTTGTTCCAATAACAACAATAAAATTTGAGGTTGTCAAATAACCGATTGGGTATTCTCGAATTTCAAACATGGCAGCCGCCGGATTTTGGGCTCAAATTCTGTTGTGGTTTATAAATTGATTAATAGAAGCAAGGCAACAATCATTTTAGAAGGAGGATGGACATGTGTAGTTGGTCCAGTCCTCTCCTTAGGACCTCCTACATGTCGTCATATTTCCTTATTTCTAAAGACCACCCAATCGGAGGTACTAGTTTCGTATGGTTTGTAGAAATAATGAAGTAACATTTTTTTGAATAAAAAGTAGTAAGAAAAATGAATGAAATATTGTCTACAATTGGTTGAGATAATCTCATTTGGGTAATGGTCAGAAATATCTTGTCTCACCCTTAAACACTTACAAGAGTGATATTATTGGTACCTTGTCAACATCAATTAAGGCACAAAAAAGATTTGAACTTGAGTGAGGTGGATAAACAACTTCTAATTTTAATGACATAAGCTAAGATGCAATTAACACGATTATAAAGGAATCCATTTTATTGATTAAATATTAATTAATTAAAATACCTAATTTTCTCAATAAATGACCTAAATATGTTACATTTTAAGACTTTATAGATTCACAACACCATAATTTTATCTCAAAGGATTTAAGTAATTGTAATATGGAATGGAGATCTTACTCTATGGGCTACCCGTATATTACATTAAGCCTTGTTACCATGATTAATCTTAAAATATTTTTGTAATTTTGCAAATTGTATTACAAATTCTATATCAATAAATAATAAAAACATATGCATTATAATTTTATTTAAAATATTAAATATATTATTTATATATCTTTTTTTATTAACATGGTTTTTATAAACATAATATTTGCTTTCATATATTTTTGTTTTGGCCAATGGAAACCATTTTTATAGAGAGATTCTACAATGTTTCTTCTTACACTTGCAAAAAAAAACAATTTAACAATTTCTATTTTAACAAAAATGTATATTCTAAATTTCAATAAATTAAAACACAATATATAATCTATATTTCAATAAATAAAGATTCTCAAATTTTTCCATTAAATCTACTTAATAATGGAAAGCACAAATATTATAAATTTGTTTCCATTTTTCTTCATATTATTTCCTTTTTAAAGGCTTATATTGTTTCTTTATGCTTTATTTTGTTTCCTTTTTAAAGCTTTATATTGTTTAATTTATATTGTTTCCTTTATGCTTTTTTTTCAACTATACAATTCCTCGTCGCATTTTCGACAACTTGTCCGACGAGGTTGCCAAACATCCGACAAGAGTGATCTTGTCTCACCCTTAGACACTTACATGAGTGATATTATTGGTACCTTGTCAACATCAACTAAGGCAGAAAAAAGGGAAAACATTTCACAAACAACATTTGAACTTGACTAAGGTGGATAAACAACTTCTCATTTTAATCACATAAGCTAAGATGCAATTAACATGATTATAAAGGAAGTTATTTTATCTTGTCCAAAATTAATATCATAGAAATATACGTTTACTACCATGGAAAATATTAGTAGGAAAATTGAATATATGAAATGCTATCATCATGTTCTCTAAATCTTAATAAAGAGATAAAAACAAAAATTATCATACAATGTTAACTCTAATATAAACAATTTTACTGATTAAATATTAATTAATTAAAACACCTAATTTTCTTAATAAATGACCTAAATATGTTACATTTTAAGACTTTCTAGAATCACAACACCATAATCTTATCTCAAAGGATTTAAGTAATTGTAATATGAAATGGATATCTTACCCTATGGGCTACCCTTATGTTACATTAAGCCTTGTTACCATGATTAATCTTAAAATATTTTTGTAATTTTGCAAATTGTATTGTTAAAGAATGAAAGTTTTGACTTCAATGCTCAATATTACAATGAGTACCCACTCGGCATCATTCCGTTTGTTCAGGTATTTCTTGTTTTTGGGGTAGCGGGGTCTGTCAAAAGTATGCTGAGTGGGTACTCATTGGATGCAAAATTTAATTCCACATCCAACGAGCTCTCCCGATCAAAATCTGAGTAAAAACACAGGGAGGTATGTCGAAAATACAAACAAAAAAGTAGTTTTTTTCTTTTCTTCCTCCAAAATTAATAAATATTATTTTATTATTTTAACTATTATTTGATTAATTCATTTTAGGAGGTCCATTTTGAGTTGAAATTTCCTCTAATGAACATATTGTTAATATGCATGGAGCACTTTGAGATATGAATTTATCAATAACATCATGGGTACTAATCAAGTCTATGGGAAATACTTGAATCTATGGACACGGTTATGCTGCTGGACTTTTTGATGTATCTGCAGACCTGAATGGTATTAAATTGAGTAGTTCTTAGTTGGCTTCT